>JAIUZE010000679.1:0-79823 GCA_022085475.1 Heliosperma pusillum
AAAAACGTTTATCGCATACGGATACCGTCAAATCTCCTCCGTTTATGCTCTAAATTTGTGTGGTAGCTTTATCTGAGAAAAAAAAATGTTTTTGTGATTTACGGTCATATCTGACCCGATGCCGTAAAATACCGAAAACCGTGTAATATAGGCTGCAATTTGGGCCGTTCGGGAGGTCGTACTAGGTCATGTTTCATTTTCTCATGAATTTTGTACCACATATCCTAGGCCATGTTAGTAGTTACCCTGTCCGATTAAACCAACAGATAACAAGTATTTATCCATTTTCACGATAAATAGAGGTACCTCCGGAAAAATGTTTATCGCTTACCTACACCATCAAATCTCCTCTGTTTACGCTCAAAATTTGCGTGGGCGTTTTATCTGAGCCAATAAAGATTTTGTGTAAATTAGTGCCATTTCTGACCCGGGGCCATAAAATACCGAAAACCGTGTATTATAGGCTGTAATTACGGCCGTTCGGGAGGACGTACTGGGCTGCGTTTCAGTTTCTCACGACTTTTTTACCACGTGTCCTGGGTCGTGGTAGAAGTTACCATGTTCTATTAAACCATCAGATAACACGTATTTATACATTTTCTAGATAAACCGAGTTACCTCCGAAAAACGTTTATCGCATACGTATAACGTCAAATCTCTTACGTTTATGCTCAAAATTTGTGTGGTAGATTTATCTAAGAAAACAAATTTTTTTGGTGATTTACGGTCATTTATGACCCGATACCGTAAAATACCGAAAACCGTGTAATATAGGCTGCAATTTGGGCCGTTCGGGAGGTCGTAATAGGTCATGTTTCATTTTCTCTTGAATTTATTACCACATATCCTGGGCCATGTTAGTAGTTACTCTGTCCGATTAAACCAACAGATAACAAGTATTTTTCCATTTTCACGATATAAGAGGTGCCTTCAAAAAACGTTTATCGCTTACTGACACCATCAAATCACCTCCGTTTATGCTCAAAATTTGTGTGGGCGTTTTATCTGAGCCAATAAAATGTTTGTATGATTTACTACCATTTCTGACTCGAGGACATAAAATACCGAAACCCGTGTATTATTGGCTGTAATTAGGGCCGTTGGAGAGAATTTACGGTAGTTTCTGACCCGGTGCCGTAAAATACCGAAAACCGTGTAATATAGGCTGCAATTTGGGCCGTTCGGGAGGTTGTACTAGGTCATGTTTCATTTTCTCATGAATTTTGTACCACATATCCTAGGCCATGTTAGTAGTTACCCTGTCCGATTAAACCAACAGATAACAAGTATTTATCCATTTTCACGATAAACAGAGGTACCTCCGAAAAAATATTTATCGCTTACCGAACCCATCAAATTACCTCTGTTTATGCTCAAAATTTGTGTGGGCGTTTTATCTGAGCCAATAAAATGTTTGTATGATTTACTACCATTTCTGACTCGAGGACATAAAATACCGAAACCCGTGTATTATTGGCTGTAATTAGGGCCGTTGGAGAGAATGTACAAAGCTGCGTTTTAGTTTTTCACGACTTTTTTACCGCGTGTCCTGTGTCGTGGTAGAAGTTACCATGTTCGATTAAACCATCAGATAACACGTATTTAACCATTTTCTCGATAAACCAAGTTACCCCCGAAAAACGTTTATCGCATACGGATACCGTCAAATCTCCTCCATTTATGCTCTAAATTTGTGTGGTAGCTTTATCTAAGAAAATAATATTTTTTTGTGATTTACGGTCATTTCTTACCCGGTGCCGTAAAATACCGATAACCTTGTAATATAGGCGGCAATTAGGGCCGTTCAGGAGGTCGTACTAGGTCATGTTTCATTTTCTCATGAATTTTTTACCACATATCCTGGGCCATGTTAGTAGTTACCCTGTCCGATTAAACCAAAAGATAACAAGTGTTTTTCCTTTTTCACGACATAAAATACCGAAAACCGTGTATTATAGGCTGTAATTAGGGCCGTTCGGGAAGACGTACTGGGTTGCGTTTCAGTTTCTTACGAATTTTTTACCACCTGTCCTGGGTCGTGGTAGAAGTTATCATGTTCGATTAAACCATCAGATAACACGTATTTATCCATTTTCTCGATAAACCGAGTTACCCAGGAAAAACGTTTATCGCATACAGATACCCGACAAATCTCTTCCGTTTATGCTCAAAATTTTTGTGGTAGATTTATCTAAGAAAATAAAATTTTTTTGTTATTTACGGTCATTTTTGACCCGGTAGCGTAAAATACCGAAAACCGTGTAATATAGGCTGCAATTTGGGCCGTTCAGGAGGTCGTAGTAAGTCATGTTTCATTTTCTCTTGAATTTTTTACCACATATCCTGGGCCATGTTAGTAGTTACTCTGTCCGATTAAACCAACAGATAACAAATATTTTTCCAATTTCACGATATAAGAGGTATCTCCGAAAAACGTTTATCGCTTACCGACACCATCAAATCACCTCCGTTTATGCTCAAAATTTGTGTGGGCGTTTTATCTGAGCCAATAAAATGTTTGGGTGATTGACTGCCATTTCTGACTCGGGACCATAAAATACCGAAAATCATGTATTATAGGCTGTAATTAAGGCCGTCCGGGAGGACGTACTGGGCTGCGTTTCAGTTTCTTACGACTTTTTTACCATGTGTCATGGGTCGTGGTAGAAGTTACCATGTTCGATTAAACCATCAGATAACACGTATTTAACCATTTTCTCGATAAACCGAGTTACCCCCGAAAAACGTTTATCACATACGGATAGCGTCAAATCTCCTCCGTTTATAATCTAAATTTGTGTGGTAGCTTTATCTGAGAAAATAAAATGTTTTTGTGATTTACGGTCATTTCTGACCCAGTATCGTAAAATGCCGAAAACCGTGTAATATAGGCTGCAATTTGGGCCGTTCGGGAGGTCGTACTAGGTCATGTTTCATTTTCTCATGAATTTTGTACCACATATCCTGGGCCATGTTAGTAGTTATCCTGTCCGATTAAACCAACAGATAACAAGTATTTATCAATTTTCACGATAAATAGAGGTATCTCCGAAATATGTTTATCGCTTACCGACACCATTAAATCTTCTCTGTTTATGCTCAAAATTTGCGTGGGCGTTTTATCTGAGCCAATAAAATGTTTGTGTGATTTACTGCCATTTTTGACCCGGGGACATAAAATACCGAAAACCGTGTATTATAGGCTGTAATTAGGGCCGTTCGGGAAGACGTACTGGGCTGCGTTTCAGTTTCTTACGAATTTTTTACCACCTGTCTTGGGTCGTGGTAGAAGTTATCATGTTCGATTAAACCATCAGATAACACGTATTTATCCATTTTCTCGATAAACCGAGTTACCCAGGAAAAACGTTTATCGCATACGGATACCCGTCAAATCTCTTCCGTTTATGCTCAAAATTTTTGTGGTAGATTTATCTAAGAAAATAAAATTTTTTAGTTATTTACGGTCATTTTTGACCCGGTCCCGTAAAATACCGAAAACCGTGTAATATAGGCTGCAATTTGGGCCATTCAAGAGGTCGTAGTAGGTCATGTTTCATTTTCTCTTGAATTTATACCACATATCCTGGGCCATGTTAGTAGTTACTCTGTCCGATTAAACCAACAGATAACAAGTATTTTTCCATTATCACGATATAAGAGGTACCTCCGAAAAACGTTTATCGCTTACCGACACCATCAAATCACCTCCGTTTATGCTCAAAATTTGTGTGGGCGTTTTATTTGAGCCAATAAAATATTTGTGTGATTTACTGCAATTTCTGACCCGGGGCCATAAAATACCGAAAACCGTGTATTATAGGCTGTAATTAGGGCCTTTCGGGAGGACGTTCTGGGCTGCGTTTCAGTTTCTCACGACTTTTTTACCACGTGTCCTAGGTCGTGGTAGAAGTTATCATGCTCGATTAAACCATCAGATAACACGTATTTAACCATTTTCTCGATAAAACGAGTTACCCCCGAAAAACGTTTATCGCATACGGCTACCGTCAAATCTCCTCCGTTTATGCTCTAAATTTGTGTGGTAGCTTTATCTGAGAAAATAAAATGTTTTTGTGATTTACGGTCATTTCTGACCCGGTGCCGTAAAATACCGAAAACCGTGTAATATAGGCTGCAATTTAGGCCGTTCGGGAGGTCGTACTAGGTCATGTTTCATTTTCTCATGAATTTTGTACCACACATCCTAGGCCATGTTAGTAGTTACCCTGTCCGATTAAACCAACAGATAACAAGTATTTATCTATTTTCATGATAAACAGAGGTACCTCCGAAAATATGTTTGTCGCTTACTGACACCATCAAATCTCCTCTGTTTATGCTCAAAATTTGCGAGGGCGTTTTATCTGAGCCAATAAAATGTTTGTGTGATTTACTGCCATTTCTGACCCGGGCCATAAAATACCGAAAACCGTGTATTATATAGGCTGTAATTAGGGCCGTTCGGGAGGACGTACTGGGCTGCGTTTCAGTTTCTCACGACTTTTTTACCACGTGTCCTGGGTCGTGGTAGAAGTTAACATGTTCGATTAAACCATCAGATAACACGTATTTATCCATTTTCTCGATAAACCGAGTTACCCCGGAAAAATGTTTATCGCATACGGATAATGTCAAATCGCTTACGTTTATGCTCAAAATTTGTGTGGTAGATTTATCTAAGAAAATAAATTTTTTTTGTGATTTACGGTCATTTCTGACCCGGTACTGTAAAATACCGAAAACCGTGTAATATAGGCTGCAATTTGTGCCGTTCAGGAGGTCGTAGTAGGTCATGTTTCATTTTCTCTTGAATTTTTTACCACATATCCTGGGCCATGTTAGTAATTACTCTGTCCGATTAAACCAACAGATAACAAGTATTTTTCCATTTTCACGATATAAGAGGTACCTCCGAAAAACGTTTATCGCTTACCGACACCATCAAATCACCTCCGTTTATGCTCAAAATCTGTGTGGGCGTTTTATCTGAGCCAGTAAAATGTTTGTGTGATTTACTTCCATTTCTGACCCGGGGCCATAAAATACTGAAAACAGTGTATTATAGGCTGTAATTAGGGCCGTTCGGGAGAACGTATTGGGCTGCGTTTCAGTTTCTCACGACTTTTTTACCACGTGTCTTGGGTTGTAGTAGAAGTTACCATGTTCGATTAAACCATCAGATAACACGTATTTAACCATTTTCTCGATAAACCGAGTTACCCCCGAAAAACGTTTATCGCATACGGATACCGTCAAATCTCCTCCGTTTATGCTCTAAATTTGTGTGGTAGCTTTATCTGAGAAAGTAAAATGTTTTTGTGATTTACGGTCATTTCTGACGCGGTGCCGTAAAATGCCGAAAACCGTGTAAAATAGGCTTCAATTTGGGCCGTTCGGGAGGTCGTACTAGGTCATGTTTCATTTTCTCATGAATTTTGTACCACATATCCTGGGCCATGTTAGTAGTTATCCTGTCCGATTAAACCAACAGATAACAAGTATTTATCCATTTTCACGATAAATAGAGGTATCTCCGAAAAATGTTTATCGCTTACCGACACCATTATATCTCCTCTGTTTATGCTCAAAATTTGCGTGGTCGTTTTATCTGAGCCAATAAAATGTTTGTGTGATTTACTGGCATTTCTGACCCGGGGCCATAAAATACCGAAAACCGTGTATTATATACTGTAATTAGGGCCGTTCGGGAGGACGTACTGGGCTGCGTTTCAGTTTCTCACGATTTTTTACCACGTGTCCTGGGTCGTGGTAGAAGTTACCATGTTCGATTAAACCATCAGATAACACGTATTTATCCATTTTCTCGATAAACCGAGTTACCCAGGAAAAACGTTTATCGCATACGGATACTCGTCAAATCTCTTCTGTTTATGCTCAAAAATTGTGTGGTAAATTTATCTAAGAAAATAAATTTTTTTTGTTATTTACGGTCATTTTTGACCCGGTCCCGTAAAATAACGAAAACCGTGTAATATAGGGGACAATTTTGGCCATTCAAGAGGTCGTAGTAGGTCATGTTTCATTTTCTCTTGAATTTTATACCACATATCCTGGGCCATGTTATTAGTTACTCTGTCCGATTAAACCAACAGACAACAAGTATTTTTCCATTTTCACGATATAAGAGGTACCTCCGAAAAACGTTTATCGCTTACCGACACCATCAAATCACCTCCGTTTATGCTCAAAATTTGTGTGGGCGTTTTATCTGAGCCAATAAAATGTTTGTGTGATTTACTGTAATTTCTGACCCGGGGCCATAAAATACCGAAAACCGTGTATTATAGGCTGTAATTAAGGCCGTTCGGGAGGACGTACTGGGCTGCGTTTCAGTTCCTCACGACTTTTTTTACCACGTGTCCTAGGTCGTGGTAGAAGTTATCATGTTCTATTAAATCATCAGATAACACGTATTTAACCATTTTCTCGATAAACCGAGTTACCCCCGAAAAACGTTTATCGCATATGGATACTGTCAAATCTCCTCCGTTTATGCTCTAAATTTGTGTGGTAGCTTTATCTGAGAAAATAAAATGTTTTTGTGATTTACGGTCATTTCTGACCCGGTGCCGTAAAATACCGAAAACAGTGTAATATATAGGCTGCAATTTGGGCCGTTCGGGAGGTCGTACTAGGTCATGCTTCGTTTTCTCATGAATTTTGTACCACACATCCTAGGCCATGTTAGTAGTTACCATGTCCGATTAAACCAACAGATAACAAGTATTTATCCATTTTCACGATAAACAAAGGTACCTCCGAAAAAATGTTTATCGCTTACCGACACCATCAAATCTCCTCTGTTTATGCTCTAAATTTGCGTGGGCGTTTTATCTGAGTCAATAAAATGTTTGTGTGATTTACTGCCGTTTCTGACCCGGGCCATAAAATACCGAAAACCGTGTATTATAGGCTGTAATTAGGGCCGTTCGGGAGGACGTACTGGGCTGCGTTTCAGTTTCTCACGACTTTTTTACCACGTGTCCTGGGTCGTGATAGAAGTTACCATGTTCGATTAAACCATCAGATAACACGTATTTATCCATTTTCTCGATAAACCGAGTTACCCCGGAAAAACGTTTATCGCATACGGATACCGTCAAATCTCTTCCGTTTATGCTGAAAATTTGTGTGGTAGATTTATCTAAGAAAATAATTTTTTTTTTGTGATTTACGGTCATTTCTGACCCGGTACTGTAAAATACCGAAAACCGTGTAATATAGGATGCAATTTGTGCCGTTCGGGAGGTCGTAGAAGGTCATGTTTCATTTTCTCTTAATTTTTTTTACCACATATCTGGGCCATGTTAGTAGTTACTCTGTCCGATTAAACCAACAGATAACAAGTAGTTTTATCTGAGAAAGTAAAATGTTTTTGTGTTTTACGGTCAATTCTGACCCGGTGCCGCAAAATACCGAAAACCGTATATTATAAGCTGAAATTTGGGCCGTTCAGGAGGTCGTATTAGGTCATGTTTCATTTTCTCATGAATTTTGAACCAAATATCCTGGGCTGTGATATTAGTTACCAATTACCATGTACGATTAAACCAACCGATAACAAGTATTTATCCATTTTCACGATAAACATAGGTACCTCCGAAAAATGTTTATCCCTTACCGACACCATCAAATCACCTCCGTTTATGCTCAAAATTTGTGTGGGCCATTTATCTGAGCCAATAAAATGTTTGTGTGATTTACTGCAATTTCTGACACGGGGCCATAAAATACCGAAAACCGTGTATTATAGGCTGTAATTAGGGCCGTTCGGGAGAACGTATTAGGCTGCGTTTCAGTTTCTCACGAGTTTTTTACCACGTGTCCTAGGTCGTGGTAGAAGTTACCATGTTCGATTAAACCATCAGATAACACGTATTTAACCATTTTCTCGATAAACCGAGTTACCCACGAAAAACGTTTATCGCATACGGATAACGTCAAATCTCCTCCGTTTATGCTCTAAGTTTGTGTGGAAGCTTTATCTGAGAAAATAAAATGTTTTTGTGATTTACGGTCATTTCTGACCCGATGCCGTAAAATACCGAAAACCGTGTAATATAGGCTGCAATTTGGGCCGTTCGGGAGGTCGTACTAGGTCATGTTTCATTTTCTCATGAATTTTGTACCACATATCCTAGGCCATGTTAGCAGTTACGTTGTCCGATTAAACCAACAGATAACAAGTATTTATCCATTTTCACGATAAACAGAGGTACCTCCGAAAAAATGTTTATCGTTTACCGACACCATCAAATCTCCTCTGTTTATGCTCAAAATTTGCGTGGGCGTTTTATCTGAGCCAATAAAATGTTTGTGTGATTTACTGCCATTTCTGACCCGAGCCATAAAATATCGAAAACTTATCTAGCAAGCCAACCGTTATTGATAAACGTTAATCAACTGATTATTATACGAAGTATACCCTGTGAACCTACAAAGATTTATTTATGTTATTGCACTAACTGTGGAGGACACTGGCTCCAACAATCTCCCACTTGTCCGTACAAGTGTATGTGCGATAACCGATTCTCATATCCTATATAAATTTCTCCCACTCAATGTAAGCCAATTTGCAAAGTCCGTATTTACAAAGGTCGTAGTTTACAAGTGATCTGTATCAAGAGTGGTTTTCCCGACTAGAGAGTAACTCAACTGATAAACGAATCTGTATTCGAGCATGGCCATGCATTTCAGTTACAACTCCTCGAGTGGCCCTAAGAAATGATATAACCTGATAAAGGTTGGATATTTTCTTCAACTCGAAACTTGCAGAAACAAGCGTAGTATGAAATGACCCAGTAAAAATCTACTTAGCCTCCTGTTACGGTCGACCATGAGAAAGAAACCAAAGTCATCCAAAAACTGCCTTAATCTCAAGAGACAGTCGATAGTCAAAAGAATCGACTCTAGGAACACTATGGATGTCCTAGCCACGACCTGGCACAAATGTTCCGTAACATCTAGGATTCCATAACGTCGTCACAAAACTGTCCTGCGAGGTATCAGTATATCCCGCATATGTGATCGATCAGTCAACTGTTTGACTTATGGCTCGTTGAACCCACCATCAATCGACGTCACAATATAATCACCAGAGTTATCAGCTCATGTAGGTGATTACGGACCAAAACATATATAAAGTAATTCAGTTCACTTTGTGGTGTTCAATGTTGTCTGTACAACCCACATGAAAAACAATATATCAAACAAAACGATGATTTTATTAATAGTTTTATGAAAAGATACAGATGTCTAATCCATAAAAACAACTAATACAACTCAGGAACACGTTTGATTCCCATGGAAATAACGTGCCCTACATGCTTATCATATCTTAAAGGTTTAGTGAAAGGATCTGCAACGTTATTATCCGTGGCAATCTTATCTATCACTATCTCCCTTTGCTCCACATAATCTCGTATCATGTGAGTCTTCCTTTGTACATGCCTTGACTTGTTGCTGGACTTGGGCTCCTTAGCCTGAAAGATGGCACCACTATTATCACAATAGATGGTGATCGGATCATTCAAACTAGGAACTACAGTTAGTCCTTGTAAGAACTGACGCATCCATATAGCTTCTGAAGTAGCATAGTACTCGGATTCAGTCGTAGAATCTGCTATAACATTTTGTTTGGAGCTTTTCCAGCTGACCGCAGCGCCATTAAGAGTAAAAACGAATCCAGACTGAGATTTTGAGTCATCTCGATCCGTTTGGAAGCTAGCATCTGCGTAACCGATTGCGCATAGCTCAGTGTCACCTCCATAAGTCAATACCCAATCCTTAGTCCTCCGTAGGTACTTAAGGATATTCTTAACAGCTATCCAGTGTGTTTCACCTGGATTGCCTTGGTAACGACTTGTCATACTCAATGCATATGCCACGTCTGGAAGTGTGCATATCATGGCATACATGATCGATCCTATAGCTGATGCATAAGGAATCCGACTCATGCGCTCGACCTCTTCCGATGTCTTAGGTGCCTGAGCTTTGCTCAGCTGCATCCCAGAAACCATAGGAAGGTTCCCCTTCTTGGAGTTGGTCATGCTGAATCTCTCAAGAATCTTATCTATATAAGACTCCTGACTTAGGGATAACATCCGTCGTGATCTATCTCTTTAGATACGGATGCCCAAAATTCTTTGTGCCTCGCCCAGATCTTTCATCTGGAAATGGTTCTTTAACCAAACTTTCACCGAAGTTAAGAGAGGTATGTCATTCCCAATCAAGAGTATGTCATCTACATACAATATCAGGAAGACTATCTTGCTCCCACTCGACTTGATATATAGACATGGTTCCTCGACCGATGGTTGTACCATGTACAACTCCTCCTCCAAATAACCGTTTAAGAAGGCGGTTTTCACATCCATTTGCCAAATTTCATAGTCATGAAAAGCGGCAATCGCTAAGATTATCCGAATGAAACGCAGCATGACTACGGGTGCAAAAATCTCATCATAGTGCAAACCGTGCACTTGAGTGAAACCCTTTGCCACTAGTCGTGCCTTGTATGTATCTGGTTGTCCTTCTACAGAATGCTTTATCTTATAATGCCATTTGCACTGAAGAGGCCGAGCCTTATCAGGTAAGTCAACCAGATCCCATACGTTATTCTCATACATAGAGTCCATCACGGATTGCATGGCTTCAAGCCATAGCTTTGAGTCGGAACAGGTCATGGCACCTTTATAGGTAACGGGTTCGTTTCTCTCTAGGAGTAAAACGTCATCTCTCTCATTCCCTTCGACCATACCAATGTATCTGACTGGAGGAATAGAGTCTCTACCCGACCTTCTAGGTTCCAAAGGAATATTAACCGCAGCCGACGATGGAGGAACAGTTTCCTCCATTGGTTGCTCGGTTGTTGGTTCTTGAATCTCCGACAGATCGAAGGTTCTATTACTCGTCCTATTCTCGAGAAACTCTTTCTCTAAGAACGTCGCACTAGCCGCAACAAAAACTCGATGTTCGGTAGGCGAGTAAAAGTAATGACCAAACATCCCTTTTGGATAACCAATAAAGTATGTCTTGACCGATCGTGGGCCGAGCTTATCGTCAGGTCTCCACTTGACATAAGCCTCGCAGCCCCAAACCCGAATAAAGGACAAGTTAAGGACCGTTCCCTTCCATAATTCATATGGAGTCTTGTCTACAGCTTTAGACGGACTTCGGTTCAGTATTAAAGTAGCTGACAAAAGAGCGTATCCCCATAATGAATCAGGTACAACCGTGTGACTCATCATGGATCGAACCATATCTAGTAATGTTCGATTTCTCCGTTCGGACACACCATTCAACTGTGGCGTTCCAGGTGGAGTTAACTGTAGTACTATACCACAGCCTTTAAGGTGTTGATCAAACTCATTCGAAAGATATTCGCCACCACGATCCGAACGTAGTGCTTTAATCTTTCTATCCAGCTGGTTCTCAACCTTATTCTGGAATTCCTTGAACTTTTCAAAGGACTCACTTTTATGCTTCATTAAGTAGACATATCCATATCTACTCAAATCGTCCGTGAAAGTGATAAAATATCTATAGCCATCTCTAGCGTTGATTGACATAGGTCCACACACATCAGTATGTATGAGTCCTAATAGGTCAGCAGCGCGCATTCCAACACCTTTGAAGGAAATTCGAGTCATTTTGCCTATGAGACATGATTCACACGTGCCAAATGATTCATAATCAAATGGAGAGATAGTCCCATTATCAATGAGCTTCTTCACGCGTTTCTCATTTATGTGTCCCATACGACAATGCCATAAATAGGTTTGATCTTTGTCACCAACCTTTGCTTTCTTACTATTCATATGCATAACATCTGTGCTTTGATCTAAAACATAAATTCCGTTTATGGAAACTGCTTTGCCATAAATCATTTCGTTTAACGAGAAAATACAGCTATTATCCCTTATTACAAAACAAAAACCGTCTCTAACAAGTACGGAAACAGAAATAATGTTTTTAGATAAACTGGGTACATAGTAGCAGTTATTCAGCAATAACTCAAATCCACTCGGGAGCTGGATCACATATGTCCCCACTGAAACGGCAGCAACTTTAGCTCCATTCCCCACTCGTAGGTCCACATCACCCTTTGCGAGAGTTTTGATGTTTCTTAGACCCTGCAAATGATTACACAGATGAGAACCACAACCAGTATCTAATACCCAAGTTCCGAAACTTGCATGGTTAATCTCAATCATATGAATAAAAGAAGGAGAAGACATACCAACAGGAGCAACACGGCCTGCTTTGATGTCCTCACGGTACACGGGGCAGTTCCTCCTCCAATGCCCAATCTTGTGGCAATGGTGGCACTCCACGCTACCTTCATCACTCTTTGTCTTGCCTTGTGAGCTACCGCTAGACTCACCAGGCCCACTCTTGATTTGTCCCGGCTTTTTGAACTTCGGCTTTCCTACCGTTAGGTTAGCCTGTGCCTTGCCCTTACCCTTGCCCTTGTTTGCAATCATGAGAACGTCTTGTTTCACGCTCCCACTCAATTTCAGATCACTCTCGGTCTGAACAAGAAGTGAGTGTAGCTGATGAAGACTCTTATTCATGTCATTCATGTAGTAATTGGCCCTAAAAAGGGCATACCCATCATGAAGTGAATGAAGAATGCGATCAATAATAATCTTCTCATCTATTTTGCAACCAAGTGCCTCCAGTTTCTCGACATTCTCAATCATATTGAGAATGTGTGGGCTAACAGCTTGCCCCTTCTGGAGTTTTGCTTCAAAGAAGCGACAGGTATGCTCATAGCTAACGATCCTCGGAGCTTTCGAGAACTCGTTAGAGAGCGTGGTGAAAATCTTATTCGCACCATGGGCAATGAATCGCCTTTGCAAATTTGATTTCATTGAAAAGATGAGTACGTTCTTTATCGCACCCGCCTCCATTACGAAATCTCTATAAGCAAATCGATCATCGGTACTCGCATTTGGGCCTGGGTCGACCGGTAGTGGCTCAGTCAAGTACTTGAGCTTACCGTCAGCAATGGCAGCATTCCGTAATGCCGCCTCCCAATCTGCGAAGTTGGACCCGTTATTCTTCAGTCGTGTAGACTGATTCATATTGTCCATGAAGATCTTAAGCCAGGTCTCACGTCCGAGCGTGGCACTTGGCATTGGGTCATCAGTATGGCCAGCCATTTGTTATTAGCAGTTAATATCTGAATATATTTGACTGTGGAAAAAGAAAATAAATATGATAAGTTTCATCGTTTTAAATTTAGTCTAATGAAAAACTGTTTAATTAGATGACTCGTGCATTTATACAATTGACCTCCCTCAAGAATTATATAAATGATCCCAAGACTCAATTTCTGTAAATTGATAAGCCAACCTCTTGGCTAATTCTACTTTTAGAATTCCTGGTCGATAAATTTCTGTAAATTCTATCTATAGTCCATCATAATCACGAGATATTACTCGTACTATAATGTTGAGATAAAATAGGTCAACACTCACTACTTACCCAACGTAGAAGGGGTCATATTATGACTTCCGACGAAGAAGGGGTTCATAGTAGCTTTTCCTATAAAGACTAGTCTCAATTTTATTTATAGGGGAAGGTCCCATCATCTTAACTTTAATTCATTTAAGTGAACGAATGTCTAGCAACTCGATAATGATTTAAACTAAGGTGATGGCCCTAAAGACGAGTGACATCCGTATGTCCATGATATAAACATTCAATCTATATGAATCATTTTTCATGCAATCTTAGGTGGTTTGGTTTAGGCGGAATATGATGCAATTTATTCTAGCATGTGAAAAAGCAACGAGAAAAATAAGAAAAACGCAAAATAAAGCACCTAGTGTGGCCTAACTACCAAAATGAACAAAATACAAGTTGGAATCCTCCTTGGACCCGAGTCTTGATGTTCCATTGTCTTTGTAGCGGGAGTGAGCTATCCGATCTCCGTCTCGAATCTTCTCAAAATACATTTAAAATTACAGATGTAAACCTATTTACATTCTAATTAAAAATAATAATGAAAATTAAAATTACAAAGCGGAGATACGAGATCTCATAATACATCCAAGACTATGTTTCCTTCATTACGAAAACATAATCTACTAAGGCCACACTAGTAAATTACAACCGATTGTACAAAATTGCGTAAAATAAACCATTCAAGCGTCATTCAACATAATAAAAGCATCAACTAAAAATTAATCAAACAATGCAAAATTAAATTGATTAATTATCCAAACCACCATTCTAATCACGTGATAATTCCGTAATTAATCACGAGATATTATTCAAATCCAATGAAAATTCATAATTAAGATGAATTACAACGATATTATTTTAAACCGCTTTAAAATAATATGGTATCAATGTGAACCGCATCACAAAAAAAAATTCCCGGTACAGTTACTGTTCACCGTCAGGAAAAACGAAAAAAAAAAAAAAATTTGTTTTTTTTTTTTCTTATTTTTTAAATAACTGTCACGGTTTTTTTTTAGAAAAACCGGAAAAAACACAAAAAAAACGAAAAACAGCACTGCAAGCCGAGAAAAAAACGTTTTTTTTTTTTTTTTTTTATTTATTTTTTTTATTATTATGTACAGCAGCCGAAACAGTGGCAAAAAAAAAATTGAACGGATGAAAAATCGATTTTGCTTATATTAACTAGATCAGTACAAACTAGCAATATCTAATCATTATTAAACATTGATACCGAAAATATGAAGCACAAATTGATGTTCATCAACAATCAAACCAAATCCATTCACGTTTTAATTCAATCAGTATTGAATCCTAAACATCTACAAATTCTCATATTATCATCTTAACCTATTAAAATAATAATACAATAATCGAATGGAACAACAACAAAAAAATCACACGGCCAAAAAAATTTGCACCGAAAATTTTTTTTTTTATTAAAATTTATGCAATTCAAATTTTTTTTGAAAATCATATAAAAATTTCATAGCCCTAAAGCTCTGATACCACTTGTGGGAATTGTATCCGTATACAACCCTTTAAATCGACAGGATTATAATGAAATTTAACTTATATGATTAATAGTCATAAACAAAATTGCATAAGACGAAGGGATTAAGAAATAACCTTTAGTCCTTGCGATAAAGGCCTAAGAACAAATACCAAAATAGGTATTCTCCTAATCAAAACACCCTAGATGGAACAAGATATGCCTTGAGATTGCTAGAACTCTTTTGTGAATTATGTGATGGTGGAGGCTCAACTTGTGATTAGGTTTTTTTTCCAGAAGAACTAAAATAGGGAAACCAATTCCTTTATATAGTCCCCTATCACAAGGTATCCTAGTGTAATTAGGAAAGGTATTTTCTTTCCTAAAAACCCTATATATGGCCGAAATTTTAGAGTATTATAATACTTTATTTTCGGTTCATATTTAGCTATTAATATATTGCAATTAATATCCGTATATTATTAATTATAAATATCCGTATATTTACAATTTTACTAATTCAACATATCAGTTTATATTTAATTTAGCTTGCAATATATATGACAATTAAATATAACCTTTTATATTTAATCGCGAATTACTGTTAATTCGGCTAAACAACATTATTTAATCTGTATTAAATAATTTTTTATCATCACATTGACTAACCGTTTAGTCAAAAACACTGACTAACCTTTTAGTCATATTATAAGGCATCAATATAATTATTTTCTCAAATAATCATATCTCTCGAACACATCCAATAGGTGTGACTTTTAGGGACCAGTTGATTACCGCCATCAGTATGACAATAACGTCAAACTTATCTAGCAAGCCAACCGTTATTGATAAACGTTAATCAACTGATTATTATACGAAGTATACCCTGTGAACCTACAGAGATTTATTTATGTTATTGCACTAACTGTGGAGGACACTGGCTCCAACAGTTCGGGAGGTCGTACTAGGTCATGTTTCATTTTCTCATTAATTTTGTACCACATATCCTAGGCCATGTTAGTAGTTACGTTGTCCGATTAAACCAACAGATAACAAGTATTTATCCATTTTCACGATAAACAGAGGTACCTCCGAAAAAATGTTTATCGTTTACCGACACCATCAAATCTCCTCTGTTTATGCTCGAAATTTGCGTGGGCGTTTTATCTGAGCCAATAAAATGTTTGTGTGATTTACTGCCATTTCTGACCCGAGGCCATAAAATATCGAAAACCGTGTATTATAGGCTGTAATTAGGGCCGTTCGGGAGGACGTACTGGACTGCGTTTCAGTTTCTCACGAATTTTTTACCACGTGTCCTGGGTCGTGGTAGAAGTTACCCTGTTCGATTAAACCATCAGATAACACGTATTTATCCATTTTCTCGATAAACCGAGTTACCCCGGAAAAACGTTTATCGCATACAGATACCGTCAAATCTCCTTCGTTTGTGCTCAAAATTTGTGTGGTAGATTTATCTGAGAAAATAATTTTTTTTTGTGATTTACGGTGATTTCTGATCCGGTACCGTAAAATACCGAAAACCATTTAATATAGGCTGGAATTTGTGCCGTTCGGGAGGTCGTAGTAGGTCATGTTTCATTTTCTCTTGAAATTTTTACACAATATCCTGGGCCATGTTAGTAGTTACCCTGTCCGATTAAACCAACAGATAACAAGTATTTTTCCATTTTCACGATAAACAGAGGTACCTCCGAAAAAAGTTTATCGCTTACGGACAACATCAAATCACCTCCGTTTATGCTCAAAATTTGTGTGGGCGTTTTATCTGAGCCAATAAAATGTTTGTGTGATTTACTTCCATTTCTGACCCGGGGCCATAAAATACCGAAAACCGTGTATTATAGGCTGTAATTAGAGCCGTTCGGGAGGACGTACTGGGCTGCGTTTCAGTTTCTCACGAATTTTTTATCACGTGTCTTGGGTCGTGGTAGAAGTTACCATGTTCGATTAAACCATCAGATAACACGTATTTAACCATTTTATCGATAAACCGAGTTACCCCCGAAAAACGTTTATCGCATACGGATACCGTCAAATCTCCTCCGTTTATGCTCTAAAATTGTTTAGTAGCTTTATCTGAGAAAATAAAATGTTTTTGTGATTTACGGTCATTTCTGACCCGGTGCCGTAAAATACCGAAAACCGTGTAATATAGGATGCAATTTGGGCCGTTCGGGAGGTCTTACTAGGACATGTTTCATTTTCTCATGAATTTTGTACCACATATCCTAGGCCATGTTAGTAGTTACCCTGTCCGATTAAACCAACAGATAACAAGTATTTATCCACTTTCACGATAAACAGAGGTACTTCCGAAAAAATGTTTATCGCTTACCGACACCATCAAATCTCCTCTGTTTATGCTCAAAATTTGTGTGGGCGTTTTATCTGAGCCAATAAAATGATTGTGTGATTAACTGCCATTTCTGACCCGGGCCATAAAATACCGAAAACCGTGTATTATATACTGTAATTAGGGCCGTTCGGGATGACGTACTGGGCTGCGTTTCAGTTTCTCACGACTTTTTTACCACGTGTCCTGGGTCGTGGTAGAAGTTACCATGTTCGATTAAACCATCTGATAACACGTATTTAACCATTTTATCGATAAACCGAGTTACCCCCGAAAAACGTTTATCGCATACGGATACCGTCAATTCTCCTCCGTTTATGCTCTAAATTTGTGTGGTAGCTTAATCTGATAAAATAAAATCTTTTTGTGATTTACGGTCATTTCTGACCCGGTGCCGTAAAATACCGAAAACCGTGTAATTAGGCTGCAATTTGGGCCGTTCGGGAGGTCGTACTAGGACATGTTTCATTTTCTCATGAATTTTGTACCACATATTCTGGGCCATGTTATTAGTTACCCTGTCCGATTATACCAACAGATAACAAGTATTTATCCATTTTCACGATAAACAGAGGTACCTCCGAAAAACGTTTATCGCTTACCGACACCATCGAATCTCCTTTGTTTATGCTCAAATTTCGTGTGGGCGTTTTATCTGAGCCAATAAAATGTTTGTGTGATTAACTGCCATTTCTGACCCGGACCATAAAATACCGAAAACCGTGTATTATAGGCTGTAATTAGGGCCGTTCGGGAGGACGTACTGGGCTGCGTTTCAGTTTCTCACGACTTTTTTACCACGTGTCCTGGGTCGTGGTAGAAGTTACCATGTTCGATTAAACCATCAGATAACACGTATTTATCCATTTTCTCGATAAACCGAGTTACCCCAGAAAAACGTTTATCGCATACGGATACCGCCAAATCTCTTCCGTTTATGCTCAAAATTTGTGTGGTAGATTTATCTAAGAAAATAATATTTTTTTTGTGATTTACGGTCATTTCTGACCCGGTACCGTAAAATACCGAAAACCGTGTAATATAGGCTGCAATTTGTGCCGTTCGGGAGGTCGTAGTAGGTCATGTTTCATTTTCTCTTGAAATTTTTACCACATATCCTGGGCCATGTTAGTAGTTACTCTGTCCGATTAAACCAACAGATAACAAGTACTTTTCCATTTTCACGATATAAGAGGTACCTCCGAAAAACGTTTATCGCTTACCGACGCCATCAAATCACCTCCGTTTATGCTCAAAGTTTGTGTGGGCGTTTTCTCTGAGCCAATAAAATATTTGTGTGATTTACTGCCATTTCTGACCCGGGCCATAAAATACCGAAAACCGTGTATTATAGGCTGTAATTAGGGCCGTTCGGGAGAACGTACTAGGCTGCGTTTCAGTTTCTCACGACTTTTTTACCACGTGTCCTTGGTCGTGGTAGAAGTTACCATGTTCGATTAAACCATCAGATAACACGTATTTAACTATTTTCTCGATAAACCGAGTTACCCACGAAAAACGTTTATCGCATACGGATACCGTCAAATCTCCTCCGTTAATGCTCTAAATTTGTGTGGAAGCTTTATCTGAGAAAATAAAATGTTTTTGTAATTTACGGTCATTTCTGACCCAAGCCCGTAAAATACCGAAAACCGTGTAATATAGGCTGTAATTTGGGCCGTTTGGGAGGTCGTACTAGGTCATGTTTCATTTTCTCATGAATTTTGTACCACATATCCTGGGCCATGTTAGTAGTTACCCTGTCCGATTAAACAAACAGATAACAAGTATTTATCCATTTTCACGATAAACAGAGGTATCTCCGAAAAACGTTTATCGCTTACCGAAACTAGAGGTGATCGTTTGCGGGCTTGGACGGACATGGGCCGGGCTTATCTTTGAAAAAATGTCCAGCGGGCCTAATATGCCTTGTCCAAGCCCGCTTAAGAGGGCTTACTAGAGTTGCCCATGTCCGCTTAGTTTAAGCTAGCGGGCTTGTCTGTGGGCTTGCGGGCTTGAATGTAAAATATATTAAACTAATTTTTTAATAAAATTAAGGCCAAAGTAGACTTAACATATATTCCAAATTAACTAAAATCTCGCAAACTCAACTTAACGTATACAAATTCTATAATTAAACATGATTATTTTAAAGTTACAAGTCTCCAAAAAAAAGTAACGATATAAAAAAAATTATAAGTACTTACTTTATCACTAATACAAGTTTTATTTCATTTACTCTTATTGTATATTTTTATTTTATTAGCTTTTTGTTTATATGAAGCATTATTTTTTAATTTTATATATGTTTAGCGGGCTTGACTGGTCTGTCCATGGGCTTCTTAATCATGTCCATATCCGCCCACGAAATATAGCGGGCCGAGCTTAGCCCGTCCGTCAAATAATTTTTTTAATTTTTTCTTGTCCAAGCCCGCTTAAGTAGCGGGCCAAACGGGTAGGGCCAAACGGGCCGGCCCGAAGTTGATCGGCTCTAACCGAAACCATCAAATATCCTCCGTTTATGCTCAAATTTTGTGTGGGCGTTTTATCTGAGCCAATAAAATGTTTGTGTGATTTACTGCTATTTCCGACCCGGGGCCATAAAATACCGAAAACCGTGTATTATATAGGCTGTAATTAGGGCCGTTCGGGAGGACGTACTGGGCTGCGTTTCAGTTTCTTACGACTTTTTTACCACGTGTCCTGGGTCGTGGTAGAAGTTACCATGTTCGATTAAACCATCAGATAACACGTATTTAACCATTTTCTCGATAAACCCAGTTACCCCCAAAAAACGTTTATCGCATACGGATACCGTCAAATCTCCTCCGTTTATGCTCTAAATTTGTGTGGTAGGTTTATCTGAGAAAATAAAATGTTTTTGTGATTTACGGTTATTTCTGACCCGGTGCCGTAAAATACCGAAAACCGTGTAATATAGGCTGCAATTTGGACCGTTCGGGAGGTCGTACTAGGACATGTTTCAATTTCTCATGAATTTTGTACCACATATCCTAGGCCATGTTAGTAGTTACCCTGTCCGATTAAACCAACAGATAACAAGTATTTATCCATTTTCACGATAAACAGAGGTACCTCCAAAAAAATATTTATCGCTTACCGACACAATCAAATTACCTCTGTTTATGCTCAAAATTTGCGTGGGCGTTTTATCTGAGCCAATAAAATGTTTGTGTGATTTACTGTCATTTCTGACACGGGGCCATAAAATACCGAAAACCGTGTATTATATGCTGTAATTAGGGCCGTTCGGAAGGACGTACTGGGCAGCGTTTCAGTTTCTCACGACTTTTTTACCACGCGTCCTGGGTCGTGGTAGAAGTTACCATGTTCGATTAAACCATCAGATAACACGTATTTATCCATTTTCTCGATAAACCGAGTTACCCCGGAAAAACGTTTATCACATACGGATACCGTCAAATCTCCTCCGTTTATGCTCTAAATTTGTGTGGTTGATTTATCTAAGAAAATAATTTTTTTTTGTGATTTACGGTCATTTCTGACCCGGTGCCGTAAAATACCGAAAACCGTGTAATATATGCTGCAATTTGGGCCGTTCGGGAGGTCGTACTAGGTCTTGTTTCATTTTCTCATGAATTTTTTACCACATATCCTGGGCCATGTTTGTAGTTACCCTGTCCGATTAAACCAACAGATAACAAGTATTTTTCCAATTTCACGATATAAGAGGTACCTCCGAAAAACGTTTATCGCTTACCGACACCATCAAATCACCTTCGTTTATGCTCAAATATTGTGTGGGCGTTGTATCTGAGCCAATAAAATGATTGTGTGATTTACTGCCATTTCTGACCCGGGACGTAAAATACCGAAAACCGTGTATTATAGGCTGTAATTAGGGCCGATCGGGAGGACGTACTGGGCTGCAATTCAGTTTCTGACGACTTTTTAACCACGTTTCCTGGGTCGTGTTAGAAGTTACCATGTTCAATTAAACCATCAGATAACACGTATTTAACCATTTTCTCGATAAATCGAGTTACCCCCGAAAAACGTTTATCGTATACGGATACCGTCAAATCTCCTCCAATTATTCTCTAAATTTGTGTGGTAGCTTTATCTGAGAAAATAAAATATTTTTGTGATTTACGGTAGTTTCTGACCCGGTGCCGTAAAATACCGAAAACCGTGTAATATAGGCTGCAATTTGGGCCGTTCGGGAGGTTGTACTAGGTCATGTTTCATTTTCTCATGAATTTTGTACCACATATCCTAGGCCATGTTAGTAGTTACCCTGTCCGATTAAACCAACAGATAACAAGTATTTATCCATTTTCACGATAAACAGAGGTACCTCCGAAAAAATATTTATCGCTTACCGAACCCATCAAATTACCTCTGTTTATGCTCAAAATTTGCGTGGGCGTTTTATCTGAGCCAATAAAATGTTTGTGTGATTTACTGTCATTTCTGACACGGGGCCATAAAATACCGAAAACCGTGTATTATAGGCTGTAATTAGGGCCGTTCGGAAGGACGTACTGGGCAGCGTTTCAGTTTCTCACGACTTTTTTACCACGCGTCCTGGGTCGTGGTAGAAGTTACCATGTTCGATTAAACCATCAGATAACACGTATTTATCCATTTTCTCGATAAACCGAGTTACCCCGGAAAAACGTTTATCGCATACGGATACCGTCAAATCTCCTCCGTTTATGCTCTAAATTTGTGTGGTAGATTTATATAAAAAATAAATTTTTTTTTTTGATTTACGTTCATTTCTGACCCGGTGCCGTAAAATACCGAAAAACGTGTAATATATGCTGCAATTTGGGTCGTTCGGGAGGTCGTACTACGTCATGTTTCATTTTCTCATGAATTTTTTACCACATATCCTGGGCCATGTTTGTAGTTATCCTGTCCGATTAAACCAACAGATAACAAGTATTTTTCCAATTTCACGATATAAGAGGTACCTCCGAAAAACGTTTATCGCTTACCGACACCATCAAATCACCTCCGTTTATACTCAAATATTGTGTGGGCGTTTTATTTGAGCCAATAGATTGTTTGTGTGATTTACTGCCATTTCTGACCCGGGGCCATAAAATACTGAAAACCGTGTATTATAGGCTGTAATTAGCGTCGTTCGGGAGGACGTACTGGGCTGCGTTTCAGTTTCTCACGACTTTTTTACCACGTGTCCTGGGTCGAGATAGAAGTTACCATGTTCGATTAAACCATCAGATAACACGTATTTTTCCATTTTCTCGATAAACCAATTACCCCGGAAAAACGTTTATCGCATACGGATACCGTCAAATCTCTTTTGTTTATGCTCAAAATTTTTTGTGGTAGATTTATCTAAGAAAATAATTTTTTTTGGTCATTTACGGTCATTTCTGACCCGGTACCGTAAAATACCGAAAACCGTGTAATATAGGCTGCAATTTGTGCCGTTCGGGAGGTCGTAGTAGGTCATGTTTCATTTTCTCTTGAATTTTTTACCACATATCCTGGGCCATGTTTGTAGTTACTCTGTCCGATTAAACCAAAAGATAACAAGTATTTTTCCATTTTCACGACATAAGAGGTACCTCTGAAAAACGTTTATCGCTTACCGACACCATCAAATCACCTCCGTTTATGCTCAAAATTTTTGTGGGCGTTTTATCTGAGCCAATAAAATGTTTTTGTGATTTACTGCCATTTCTGACCCGGGGCCATAAAATACCGAAAACCGTGTATTATATGCTGTAATTAGGGCCGTTCGGGAGGACGTATTGGGCTGCGTTTCAGTTTCTCACGACTTTTTTACCACGTGTCCTGGGTCGTGGTAGAAGTTAACATGTTCGATTAAACCATCAGATAACACGTATTTAACCATTTTCTCGATAAACCGAGTTACCCCCGAAAAACGTTTATCGCATACGGATACCGTCAAATCTCCTCCGTTTATGCTCTAAATTTGTGTGGTAGCTTTATCTGAGAAAAAAAAATATTTTTGTGATTTACGGTCATATCTGACCCGATGCCGTAAAATACCGAAAACCGTGTAATATAGGCTGCAATTTGGGCCGTTCGGGAGGTCGTACTAGGTCATGTTTCATTTTCTCATGAATTTTGTACCACATATCCTAGGCCATGTTAGTAGTTACCCTGTCCGATTAAACCAACAGATAACAAGTATTTATCCATTTTCACGATAAATAGAGGTACCTCCGGAAAAATGTTTATCGCTTACCTACACCATCAAATCTCCTCTGTTTATGCTCAAAATTTGCGTGGGCGTTTTATCTGAGCCAATAAAGATTTTGTGTAAATTAGTGCCATTTCTGACCCGGGGCCATAAAATACCGAAAACCGTGTATTATAGGCTGTAATTAGGGCCGTTCGGGAGGACGTACTGGGCTGCGTTTCAGTTTCTCACGACTTTTTTACCACGTGTCCTGGGTCGTGGTAGAAGTTACCATGTTCTATTAAACCATCAGATAACACGTATTTATACATTTTCTAGATAAACCGAGTTACCTCCGAAAAACGTTTATCGCATACGTATAACGTCAAATCTCTTACGTTTATGCTCAAAATTTGTGTGGTAGATTTATCTAAGAAAACAAATTTTTTTGGTGATTTACGGTCATTTATGACCCGATACCGTAAAATACCGAAAACCGTGTAATATAGGCTGCAATTTGGGCCGTTCGGGAGGTCGTAATAGGTCATGTTTCATTTTCTCTTGAATTTATTACCACATATCCTGGGCCATGTTAGTAGTTACTCTGTCCGATTAAACCAACAGATAACAAGTATTTTTCCATTTTCACGATATAAGAGGTGCCTTCAAAAAACGTTTATCGCTTACTGACACCATCAAATCACCTCCGTTTATGCTCAAAATTTGTGTGGGCGTTTTATCTGAGCCAATAAAATGTTTGTATGATTTATTACCATTTCTGACTCGAGGACATAAAATACCGAAACCCGTGTATTATTGGCTGTAATTAGGGCCGTTGGAGAGAATGTACAAAGCTGCGTTTTAGTTTCTCACGACTTTTTTACCGCGTGTCCTGTGTCGTGGTAGAAGTTACCATGTTCGATTAAACCATCAGATAACACGTATTTAACCATTTTCTCGATAAACCAAGTTACCCCCGAAAAACGTTTATCGCATACGGATACCGTCAAATCTCCTCCATTTATGCTCTAAATTTGTGTGGTAGCTTTATCTGAGAAAATAAAATGTTTTTGTGATTTACGGTCATTTCTGACGCGGTGCCGTAAAATGCCGAAAACCGTGTAAAATAGGCTGCAATTTGGGCCGTTCGGGAGGTCGTACTAGGTCATGTTTCATTTTCTCATGAATTTTGTACCACATATCCTGGGCCATGTTAGTAGTTATCCTGTCCGATTAAACCAACAGATAACAAGTATTTATCCATTTTCACGATAAATAGAGGTATCTCCGAAAAATGTTTATCGCTTACCGACACCATTATATCTCCTCTGTTTATGCTCAAAATTTGCGTGGCCGTTTTATCTGAGCCAATAAAATGTTTGTGTGATTTACTGGCATTTCTGGCCCGGGGCCATAAAATACCGAAAACCGTGTATTATATACTGTAATTAGGGCCGTTCGGGAGGACGTACTGGGCTGCGTTTCAGTTTCTCACGAATTTTTTACCACGTGTCCTGGGTCATGGTAGAAGTTAACATGTTCGATTAAACCATCAGATAACACGTATTTATCCATTTTCTCGATAAACCGAGTTACCTAGGAAAAACGTTTATCGCATACGGATACTCGTCAAATCTCTTCTGTTTATGCTCAAAATTTGTGTGGTAGATTTATCTAAGAAAATAATTTTTTTTTGTGATTTACGGTCATTTCTGACCCGGTACCGTAAAATACCGAAAACCGTGTAATACAGGCTGCAATTTGGGCCGTTCGGGAGGTCGTAGTAAGTCATGTTTCATTTTCTCTTGAATTTTTTACCACATATCCTGGGCCATGTTAGTAGTTACTCTGTCCGATTAAACCAACAGATAACAAGTATTTTTCCAATTTCACGATATAAGAGGTACCTCCGAAAAACGTTTATCGCTTACCGACACCATCAAATCACCTCCGTTTATGCTCAAAATTTGTGTGGGCGTTTTATCTGAGCCAATAAAATGTTTGGGTGATTGACTGCCATTTCTGACTCGGGACCATAAAATACCGAAAATCATGTATTATAGGCTGTAATTAGGGCCGTCCGGGAGGACGTACTGGGCTGCGTTTCAGTTTCTTACGACTTTTTTACCATGTGTCCTGGGTCGTGGTAGAAGTTACCATGTTCGATTAAACCATCAGATAACACGTCTTTAACCATTTTCTCGATAAACCGAGTTACCCCCGAAAAACGTTTATCGCATACGGATAGCGTCAAATCTCCTCCGTTTATATTCTAAATTTGTGTGATAGCTTTATCTGAGAAAATAAATCTGAGAAAATAAAATGTTTTGGTGATTTACGGTCATTTCTGACCCAGTATCGTAAAATGCCGAAAACCGTGTAATATAGGCTGCAATTTGGGCCGTTCGGGAGGTCGTACTAGGTCATGTTTCATTTTCTCATGAATTTTGTACCACATATCCTGGGCCATGTTAGTAGTTATCCTGTCCGATTAAACCAACAGATAACAAGTATTTATCAATTTTCACGATAAATAGAGGTATCTCCGAAATATGTTTATCGCTTACCGACACCATTAAATCTTCTCTGTTTATGCTCAAAATTTGCGTGGGCGTTTTATCTGAGCCAATAAAATGTTTGTGTGATTTACTGCCATTTTTGACCCGGGGACATAAAATACCGAAAACCGTGTATTATAGGCTGTAATTAGGGCCGTTCGGGAAGACGTACTGGGCTGCGTTTCAGTTTCTTACGAATTTTTTACCACCTGTCCTGGGTCGTGGTAGAAGTTATCATGTTCGATTAAACCATCAGATAACACGTATTTATCCATTTTCTCGATAAACCGAGTTACCCAGGAAAAACGTTTATCGCATACGGATACCCGTCAAATCTCTTCCGTTTATGCACAAAATTTTTGTGGTAGATTTATCTAAGAAAATAAAATTTTTTTGTTATTTACGGTCATTTTTGACCCGGTCCCGTAAAATACCGAAAACCGTGTAATATAGGCTGCAATTTGGGCCATTCAAGAGGTCGTAGTAGGTCATGTTTCATTTTCTCTTGAATTTATACCACATATCCTGGGCCATGTTAGTAGTTACTCTGTCCGATTAAACCAACAGATAACAAGTATTTTTCCATTATCACGATATAAGAGGTACCTCCGAAAAACGTTTATCGCTTACCGACACCATCAAATCACCTCCATTTATGCTCAAAATTTGTGTGGGCGTTTTATTTGAGCCAATAAAATGTTTGTGTGATTTACTGCAATTTCTGACCCGGGGCCATAAAATACCGAAAACCGTGTATTATAGGCTGTAATTAGGGCCGTTCGGGAGGACGTACTGGGCTGCGTTTCAGTTTCTCACGACTTTTTTACCACGTGTCCTAGGTCGTGGTAGAAGTTAACATGTTCGATTAAACCATCAGATAACACGTATTTATCCATTTTCTCGATAAACCGAGTTACCCCGGAAAAACGTTTATCGCATACGGATAACGTCAAATCGCTTACGTTTATGCTCAAAATTTGTGTGGTAGATTTATCTAAGAAAATAATTTTTTTGTGATTTACGGTCATTTCTGACCCGGTACTGTAAAATACCGAAAACCGTGTAATATAGGCTGCAATTTGTGCCGTTCAGGAGGTCGTAGTAGGTCATGTTTCATTTTCTCTTGAATTTTTTACCACATATCCTGGGCCATGTTAGTAATTACTCTGTCCGATTAAACCAACAGATAACAAGTATTTTTCCATTTTCACGATATAAGAGGTACCTCCGAAAAACGTTTATCGCTTACCGACACCATCAAATCACCTCCGTTTATGCTCAAAATCTGTGTGGGCGTTTTATCTGAGCCAGTAAAATGTTTGTGTGATTTACTGCCATTTCTGACCCGGGGCCATAAAATACCGAAAACAGTGGGCCGTTCGGGAGAACGTATTGGGCTGCGTTTCAGTTTCTCACGACTTTTTTACCACGTGTCTTGGGTCGTGGTAGAAGTTACCATGTTCGATTAAACCATCAGATAACACGTATTTAACCATTTTCTCGATAAACCGAGTTACCCCCGAAAAACGTTTATCGCATACGGATACCGTCAAATCTCCTCCGTTTATGCTCTAAATTTGTGTGGTAGCTTTATCTGAGAAAATAAAATGTTTTTGTGATTTACGGTCATTTCTGACGCGGTGCCGTAAAATGCCGAAAACCGTGTAAAATAGGCTGCAATTTGGGCCGTTCGGGAGGTCGTACTAGGTCATGTTTCATTTTCTCATGAATTTTGTACCACATATCCTGGGCCATGTTAGTAGTTATCCTGTCCGATTAAACCAACAGATAACAAGTATTTATCCATTTTCACGATAAATAGAGGTATCTCCGAAAAATGTTTATCGCTTACCGACACCATTATATCTCCTCTGTTTATGCTCAAAATTTGCGTGGCCGTTTTATCTGAGCCAATAAAATGTTTGTGTGATTTACTGGCATTTCTGACCCGGGGCCATAAAATACCGAAAACCGTGTATTATATACTGTAATTATGGCCGTTCGGGAGGACGTTTTGGGCTGCGTTTCAGTTTCTCACGACTTTTTTACCACGTGTCTGTAATATCCCGTAAAATAAAAATATATATTTTACATTAAGAGGTGGGAATAATAATACAAATCGTATTATAATGATTAATCCGTACTTAATTAAGAATATTAACATGATAGATAAACTTATTGCCTAACTAGCTACCTATTACATTTACTTAGTACTTAAGTTTAGAAAGGTGGCAAAGGGATTAGCACCAATGTACTCATGTATATCTTGTAGAAATTAGAAGCAGGAGGAAGTGCCACGTACAATTATCAAAAGGATTATTACAAGTAGAGACAGAGCTCGACATTTCGGCTATAAATAGTGACTTAGATCACCATGTATTACACACAAAATTAAGAAATAAAGTGGGAAAAGAAAGTGAGAAAGCCACATAAGTACATAACATACTAATAAATCCCTTACTACAGCTAGTTACTACTCATTATCAGTGAGGTATGATTTCGGGACCCTTTATCGTTATAATTATTTAGTTACCGTCTTATACATAAATAAAATAAGAGGATAGTATAAGTACTTGTTTATATTATTTTATTCGTAAATTTTGTAGTAGAACCGTTATAATGCTTGTATAGTTTTGGGACCCTTTAGCGTAGAAATTAATAATTTCAAATGATATTATAAGTCAATGTTTATAAAAATAAGGAGTTTAGGTTTCATATTATTGTTATTTTACTACTCACATGTTATATTAATGTCTATTATACTATAATATTGTTACGTAATGTTGTTATGCTCGTTTTTCATATAATGTACATTTGGCCAATTGTAGCATTCGGGATACGATTACGGGAGGGAGATGACATTACAAACGTAACCTGTGTACATGGAAGGGAGCATGGCTCCATGATATGAGAACTGCGGTTCTGGTTATTACTGGTGAAAATGCCAGGGGGTTACATAAATAATTATATGGTCCTGTGTACATGGAGGAGGGCTTAGCCCAGGGGAGTAATTACTCCGTAATGTGTCTCACTTCAGTAATGGTAGACTGTTATATATATTATTGTGAAATGAATGTTGCATACTGATATGACAAATTGTGCATGTCTATTTAAAAATGAATGGATGATATTCATGTGGCATATAATTTATATGTGAGACATAAAAGAGATAAAATAGTGAAATGAGAGCTTAAGGCCGGTGGAGGCAACCGGAGTCATACTCAGCCTGTGGTTGGCTGATTCCGTTACTTTCATTCTTTTTCAGGTACAAGTATCGGGGAGGGTCAAGTGTGAGGATTTCATATAGAAGATAAGACTTATAAGATGTATAATTCAACTAAATAAAGTTTTAATTTTAATTCTTTTCAAATGTATTTACTTTATGGTATAGCCTTGTATTTTCCGGAAGGGAAATACGGCGGTGACGCCCTGTAATTCCGCTGCCATTATTAATAATAAAAAGAGCTATTTTGTGCTCCCTGTGTACTTGAATTTCGGGGCGTTACAAAAATGGTATCAGAGCAACCCTACAACCGCGTGTTGAGCCTTCGGCCATACGTTTAGTGGGGTGAAATATTCTAGGACTAAATTTTTTTTAAGAAGTAAAGATAACTAAAATAAAATAGAAATTGACTAAGAGAGAGTGGGTAGATATAGATCGGGTAGATCTTAAATAAGTATCGTTATTTATTTTCGTTGTTAGGTCGTTGTATGTGTACCATTGAGTCATAACTTATATGCTTTTTGCATATAGTATCAAGTATTTATTTTCTCAAGTAAGCTAGTTTAAAAGTAAGTTAACTTTAAGGACAATACTTATGTTAAGGAATATCAAAATTATTTTCATAATTAAAAAGAAAATAACAAGAACCAGATGCGGACCAAGAGATTATTTTATGTGTGCTATTAAATATGTGGTTACTTTGATAATGTGATTTCTTTAAAATTTACGTACACTAAGACCCAATCAAGTTGGTAAGATGTAGTCATGAACTCATATATAGTGCAAAGATAGAGTCTTATACTTGGATAAGTAAGGTAAGATTTAAAGAAACAAGTGTGTTTAGGGTTGTGTCGTGTACAAATAATGAGTAGGACCTTGAAAAGGGTCTAATAGAAGAAGAAATGAGGAAGTAAGGCATATGTGAGTGGCGAGCGGGAAAAGTAGATGAGAGGTTATCGTGGTAGATTCATGGCTCGGAAAAAGGAAATAGACTATCAAGGGTAAATAGTGTGTTGCGTTAACACCATCGGGCGGGAACTTAGCTATCAAGAAGATACCCGAAGAGGATAGGGACCCATATGAACTAGGGTATAGTCATTGGATGATGAACCATTCGGATAAGGAGGATGAATAAGCGAGGAGTACCCGTCTTTTGGTCCAACCAACAAAGACTAACTGGTTTTAGCCACCAAATTTTGGTTGTAAGTATCCATTGGTTGTTTAGTGTGGTATATTTAATTGTATGTGAATTTGTTATGATTGGATGGGTGGTATGTATAAATAACTTCGGTTAGTGTAAATGTTTAAAACTTGTTGTAAGAAAATTCTATATCGACATGTAACAAATAAATGTAATAAAATTTGAATAGTAACTTATGTTAATGACTACTTCTCAAATTAAATGTGAGAAAAACATTAAAATAAATATACATTTAAAATTGGGTAGAAGTAAGTAATTTAAAATTGAAGTTAGAAGAAAATTTATGATCATCATATACGATTAATAGAGAAAATTACAAAACATTTAATATTAATGTTACGATAATGGGGTTGATATCTTATAAGAGTAATTAATATTCAGAATGGTGGGGTGAAGAATGAAAAGTTTCATTATGTTAGTTATAGATGTTGGTATGTATAGCTTAGCATTGTGATAAGATAATTAAGTTGTAACATTTAGTGTAACACTAGGAAGCTCGAAAGATAACTTCAAATTAGAAGTTATATTGGGAAGCTCGAAATTGTTAAAAGTTGCATTATTGAAAAAACTAATAGTGATCTAATTAAAGAATAAACCAATACATTGTAGAATGAAATTTGTAATTGATTTACTGTAAGAATAAGATATCATCACTTATTAATCACAAATTGTGAGTAACAATAAAAAAATATATATAGTCAGAAGTTAATTATTAACTAATGCAAGTATTTAAATAGTTGAAAGAAAAAAATTCTCATAAACGAAAAGTTACACTTTTAAGGTAATGTACGTTGAAAATACTCATTAACTTAAAAATTTATATCGGAATATTATTTAATGGCCATTTTAGAATCCAAATTAGACTTCCCACAAAAACAAGGAGAGCTTTATGTTCGCAGGATTGAAGATTCTTGGTCTAATACTAATATAAGTGCATGATTAAAGATACGCTAATATTTTATACTAAAAATTTTCATTTTATATTAAGTAGATTATATCTGCCAAATTAAAGTTTAGTAATTTAGTATGACTGGAGATCCGCATGTAATAGGTTAGACTTAGAATAATATATTATCAAAGTGAAATAAGAGATGTGAGATAATTAAAAATGCAATATTACATTGAGGATGTGTACTTAGTAATTAGATATGAAATTAAAGTACAAAAAAAAGAAAATATTATTACGATTTGTTCTTTGAATAATTGGATTGGCTTCAATTGAATTTAACTTGGATCAAACTTGAAGATTGTATTTTGCTAAATAAATTATGATATGATGGTTACAAAAAAAAAATGTCTCAAGAAACTAATAGTAGGTGTTAAGATTATTGACTTTGCACGTATATATATTGACGAGCTTAGAATAAAATAATTAGAATAAAATAATTAAGGAAATTGGTTTACGAGCTTAAATTATATGTATTATAGTTATCCGAGTCATAACTTTTGAGGTCATTACATACAAAAGTAAGAAATGATATAACGTTTGTGCACCCGAGGGAGGAATTGTCACACGTGACCCTTGGGGTACGAAGATGAGACTGAGGTGAGAATTATTTTGATGATAGGATGTGACTGTGTTAGATTACACTGTTAATTTGAAATCAATCTAATTTTCTATAGTGTTTTACATCATTCCAATCGATCATTCTATCTTTAAGATTTATACTCCTTACCTTCCACTCATTAAATCTAGGTGTTGGTCCCATTATTCAAAAGTCTTAATATTCAAATTGATCGCCTATTACGGAAATTTTTAACTGTCAAGTTAGTCCTTCAAGTATTTTCAAACGATTTATTTTGTATGTAAATTTGTACTTTTTTAAAAAATGAATTGGAATGAACTTTTCAATTTTGTTTTTATTTGCCTTTGGGAGGTTGGTGTGATGTTAGGACTTGTTATTGGAAATGTCTAATAACTGGTTCAACGCACGCCTACTAGCACATACTTTGAGTTTGTCATTGAATTGGATTACTTGAATTCTTGTTCGCGACGGGAATTCATGCGTTTCAATATATGAGACAAAACCATTTGTAAGCATTCCATAAATAAGATTGACAGCCTTTTGGCAAAGTTAATTCATATTACTTTCTTGAGTTTTGAGAAACCGAAGTTTTAACTTTCTAATTTCTATTTCGAAGTTTCGGGACGAAACTTATTTTAAGAAGGGTAGAATGTAATATCCCGTAAAATAAAAATATATATTTTACATTAAGAGGTGGGAATAATAATACAAATCGTATTATAATGATTAATCCGTACTTAATTAAGAATATTAACATGATAGATAAACTTATTGCCTAACTAGCTACCTATTACATTTACTTAGTACTTAAGTTTAGAAAGGTGGCAAAGGGATTAGCACCAATGTACTCATGTATATCTTGTAGAAATTAGAAGCAGGAGGAAGTGCCACGTACAATTATCAAAAGGATTATTACAAGTAGAGACAGAGCTCGACATTTCGGCTATAAATAGTGACTTAGATCACCATGTATTACACACAAAATTAAGAAATAAAGTGGGAAAAGAAAGTGAGAAAGCCACATAAGTACATAACATACTAATAAATCCCTTACTACAGCTAGTTACTACTCATTATCAGTGAGGTATGATTTCGGGACCCTTTATCGTTATAATTATTTAGTTACCGTCTTATACATAAATAAAATAAGAGGATAGTATAAGTACTTGTTTATATTATTTTATTCGTAAATTTTGTAGTAGAACCGTTATAATGCTTGTATAGTTTTGGGACCCTTTAGCGTAGAAATTAATAATTTCAAATGATATTATAAGTCAATGTTTATAAAAATAAGGAGTTTAGGTTTCATATTATTGTTATTTTACTACTCACATGTTATATTAATGTCTATTATACTATAATATTGTTACGTAATGTTGTTATGCTCGTTTTTCATATAATGTACATTTGGCCAATTGTAGCATTCGGGATACGATTACGGGAGGGAGATGACATTACAAACGTAACCTGTGTACATGGAAGGGAGCATGGCTCCATGATATGAGAACTGCGGTTCTGGTTATTACTGGTGAAAATGCCAGGGGGTTACATAAATAATTATATGGTCCTGTGTACATGGAGGAGGGCTTAGCCCAGGGGAGTAATTACTCCGTAATGTGTCTCACTTCAGTAATGGTAGACTGTTATATATATTATTGTGAAATGAATGTTGCATACTGATATGACAAATTGTGCATGTCTATTTAAAAATGAATGGATGATATTCATGTGGCATATAATTTATATGTGAGACATAAAAGAGATAAAATAGTGAAATGAGAGCTTAAGGCCGGTGGAGGCAACCGGAGTCATACTCAGCCTGTGGTTGGCTGATTCCGTTACTTTCATTCTTTTTCAGGTACAAGTATCGGGGAGGGTCAAGTGTGAGGATTTCATATAGAAGATAAGACTTATAAGATGTATAATTCAACTAAATAAAGTTTTAATTTTAATTCTTTTCAAATGTATTTACTTTATGGTATAGCCTTGTATTTTCCGGAAGGGAAATACGGCGGTGACGCCCTGTAATTCCGCTGCCATTATTAATAATAAAAAGAGCTATTTTGTGCTCCCTGTGTACTTGAATTTCGGGGCGTTACAGTGTCCTAGGTCGTGGTAGAAGTTATCATGCTCGATTAAACCATCAGATAACACGTATTTAACCATTTTCTCGATAAACCGAGTTACCCCCGAAAAACGTTTATCGCATACGGATACCGTCAAATCTCCTCCGTTTATGCTCTAAATTTGTGTGGTAGCTTTATCTGAGAAAAAAAAATGTTTTTGTGATTTACGGTCATATCTGACCCGATGCCGTAAAATACCGAAAACCGTGTAATATAGGCTGCAATTTGGGCCGTTCGGGAGGTCGTACTAGGTCATGTTTCATTTTCTCATGAATTTTGTACCACATATCCTAGGCCATGTTAGTAGTTACCCTGTCCGATTAAACCAACAGATAACAAGTATTTATCCATTTTCACGATAAATAGAGGTACCTCCGGAAAAATGTTTATCGCTTACCTACACCATCAAATCTCCTCTGTTTATGCTCAAAATTTGCGTGGGCGTTTTATCTGAGCCAATAAAGATTTTGTGTAAATTAGTGCCATTTCTGACCCGGGGCCATAAAATACCGAAAACCGTGTATTATAGGCTGTAATTAGGGCCGTTCGGGAGGACGTACTGGGCTGCGTTTCAGTTTCTCACGACTTTTTTACCACGTGTCCTGGGTCGTGGTAGAAGTTACCATGTTCTATTAAACCATCAGATAACACGTATTTATACATTTTCTAGATAAACCGAGTTACCTCCGAAAAACGTTTATCGCATACGTATAACGTCAAATCTCTTACGTTTATGCTCAAAATTTGTGTGGTAGATTTATCTAAGAAAACAAATTTTTTTGGTGATTTACGGTCATTTATGACCCGATACCGTAAAATACCGAAAACCGTGTAATATAGGCTGCAATTTGGGCCGTTCGGGAGGTCGTAATAGGTCATGTTTCATTTTCTCTTGAATTTATTACCACATATCCTGGGCCATGTTAGTAGTTACTCTGTCCGATTAAACCAACAGATAACAAGTATTTTTCCATTTTCACGATATAAGAGGTGCCTTCAAAAAACGTTTATCGCTTACTGACACCATCAAATCACCTCCGTTTATGCTCAAAATTTGTGTGGGCGTTTTATCTGAGCCAATAAAATGTTTGTATGATTTACTACCATTTCTGACTCGAGGACATAAAATACCGAAACCCGTGTATTATTGGCTGTAATTAGGGCCGTTGGAGAGAATTTACGGTAGTTTCTGACCCGGTGCCGTAAAATACCGAAAACCGTGTAATATAGGCTGCAATTTGGGCCGTTCGGGAGGTTGTACTAGGTCATGTTTCATTTTCTCATGAATTTTGTACCACATATCCTAGGCCATGTTAGTAGTTACCCTGTCCGATTAAACCAACAGATAACAAGTATTTATCCATTTTCACGATAAACAGAGGTACCTCCGAAAAAATATTTATCGCTTACCGAACCCATCAAATTACCTCTGTTTATGCTCAAAATTTGTGTGGGCGTTTTATCTGAGCCAATAAAATGTTTGTATGATTTACTACCATTTCTGACTCGAGGACATAAAATACCGAAACCCGTGTATTATTGGCTGTAATTAGGGCCGTTGGAGAGAATGTACAAAGCTGCGTTTTAGTTTTTCACGACTTTTTTACCGCGTGTCCTGTGTCGTGGTAGAAGTTACCATGTTCGATTAAACCATCAGATAACACGTATTTAACCATTTTCTCGATAAACCAAGTTACCCCCGAAAAACGTTTATCGCATACGGATACCGTCAAATCTCCTCCATTTATGCTCTAAATTTGTGTGGTAGCTTTATCTGAGAAAATAATATTTTTTTGTGATTTACGGTCATTTCTTACCCGGTGCCGTAAAATACCGATAACCTTGTAATATAGGCGGCAATTAGGGCCGTTCAGGAGGTCGTACTAGGTCATGTTTCATTTTCTCATGAATTTTTTACCACATATCCTGGGCCATGTTAGTAGTTACCCTGTCCGATTAAACCAAAAGATAACAAGTGTTTTTCCTTTTTCACGACATAAAATACCGAAAACCGTGTATTATAGGCTGTAATTAGGGCCGTTCGGGAAGACGTACTGGGTTGCGTTTCAGTTTCTTACGAATTTTTTACCACCTGTCCTGGGTCGTGGTAGAAATTATCATGTTCGATTAAACCATCAGATAACACGTATTTATCCATTTTCTCGATAAACCGAGTTACCCAGGAAAAACGTTTATCGCATACAGATACCCGACAAATCTCTTCCGTTTATGCTCAAAATTTTTGTGGTAGATTTATCTAAGAAAATAAAATTTTTTTGTTATTTACGGTCATTTTTGACCCGGTAGCGTAAAATACCGAAAACCGTGTAATATAGGCTGCAATTTGGGCCGTTCAGGAGGTCGTAGTAAGTCATGTTTCATTTTCTCTTGAATTTTTTACCACATATCCTGGGCCATGTTAGTAGTTACTCTGTCCGATTAAACCAACAGATAACAAATATTTTTCCAATTTCACGATATAAGAGGTATCTCCGAAAAACGTTTATCGCTTACCGACACCATCAAATCACCTCCGTTTATGCTCAAAATTTGTGTGGGCGTTTTATCTGAGCCAATAAAATGTTTGGGTGATTGACTGCCATTGCTGACTCGGGACCATAAAATACCGAAAATCATGTATTATAGGCTGTAATTAAGGCCGTCCGGGAGGACGTACTGGGCTGCGTTTCAGTTTCTTACGACTTTTTTACCATGTGTCATGGGTCGTGGTAGAAGTTACCATGTTCGATTAAACCATCAGATAACACGTATTTAACCATTTTCTCGATAAACCGAGTTACCCCCGAAAAACGTTTATCACATACGGATAGCGTCAAATCTCCTCCGTTTATATTCTAAATTTGTGTGGTAGCTTTATCTGAGAAAATAAAATGTTTTTGTGATTTACGGTCATTTCTGACCCAGTATCGTAAAATGCCGAAAACCGTGTAATATAGGCTGCAATTTGGGCCGTTCGGGAGGTCGTACTAGGTCATGTTTCATTTTCTCATGAATTTTGTACCACATATCCTGGGCCATGTTAGTAGTTATCCTGTCCGATTAAACCAACAGATAACAAGTATTTATCAATTTTCACGATAAATAGAGGTATCTCCGAAATATGTTTATCGCTTACCGACACCATTAAATCTTCTCTGTTTATGCTCAAAATTTGCGTGGGCGTTTTATCTGAGCCAATAAAATGTTTGTGTGATTTACTGCCATTTTTGACCCGGGGACATAAAATACCGAAAACCGTGTATTATAGGCTGTAATTAGGGCCGTTCGGGAAGACGTACTGGGCTGCGTTTCAGTTTCTTACGAATTTTTTACCACCTGTCCTGGGTCGTGGTAGAAGTTATCATGTTCGATTAAACCATCAGATAACACGTATTTATCCATTTTCTCGATAAACCGAGTTACCCAGGAAAAACGTTTATCGCATACGGATACCCGTCAAATCTCTTCCGTTTATGCACAAAATTTTTGTGGTAGATTTATCTAAGAAAATAAAATTTTTTTGTTATTTACGGTCATTTTTGACCCGGTCCCGTAAAATACCGAAAACAGTGTAATATAGGCTGCAATTTGGGCCATTCAAGAGGTCGTAGTAGGTCATGTTTCATTTTCTCTTGAATTTATACCACATATCCTGGGCCATGTTAGTAGTTACTCTGTCCGATTAAACCAACAGATAACAAGTATTTTTCCATTATCACGATATAAGAGGTACCTCCGAAAAACGTTTATCGCTTACCGACACCATCAAATCACCTCCATTTATGCTCAAAATTTGTGTGGGCGTTTTATTTGAGCCAATAAAATGTTTGTGTGATTTATTGCAATTTCTGACCCGGGGCCATAAAATACCGAAAACCGTGTATTATAGGCTGTAATTAGGGCCGTTCGGGAGGACGTTTTGGGCTGCGTTTCAGTTTCTCACGACTTTTTTACCACGTGTCCTAGGTCGTGGTAGAAGTTATCTTGCTCGATTAAACCATCAGATAACACGTATTTAACCATTTTCTCGATAAACCGAGTTACCCCCGAAAAACGTTTATCGCATACGGCTACCGTCAAATCTCCTCCGTTTATGCTCTAAATTTGTGTGGTAGCTTTATCTGAGAAAATAAAATGTTTTTGTGATTTACGGTCATTTCTGACCCGGTGCCGTAAAATACCGAAAACCGTGTAATATAGGCTGCAATTTAGGCCGTTCGGGAGGTCGTACTAGGTCATGTTTCATTTTCTCATGAATTTTGTACCACACATCCTAGGCCATGTTAGTAGTTACCCTGTTCGATTAAACCAACAGATAACAAGTATTTATCTATTTTCATGATAAACAGAGGTACCTCCGAAAATATGTTTGTCGCTTACTGACACCATCAAATCTCCTCTGTTTATGCTCAAAATTTGCGTGGGCGTTTTATCTGAGCCAATAAAATGTTTGTGTGATTTACTGCCATTTCTGACCCGGGCCATAAAATACCGAAAACCGTGTATTATAGGCTGTAATTAGGGCCGTTCGGGAGGACGTACTGGGCTGTGTTTCAGTTTCTCACGACTTTTTTACCACGTGTCCTGGGTCGTGGTAGAAGTTAACATGTTCGATTAAACCATCAGATAACACGTATTTATCCATTTTCTCGATAAACCGAGTTACCCCGGAAAAATGTTTATCGCATACGGATAATGTCAAATCGCTTACGTTTATGCTCAAAATTTGTGTGGTAGATTTATCTAAGAAAATAAATTTTTTTTGTGATTTACGGTCATTTCTGACCCGGTACTGTAAAATACCGAAAACCGTGTAATATAGGCTGCAATTTGTGCCGTTCAGGAGGTCGTAGTAGGTCATGTTTCATTTTCTCTTGAATTTTTTACCACATATCCTGGGTCATGTTAGTAGTTACTCTGTCCGATTAAACCAACAGATAACAAGTATTTTTCCATTTTCACGATATAAGAGGTACCTCCGAAAAACGTTTATCGCTTACCGACACCATCAAATCACCTCCGTTTATGCTCAAAATCTGTGTGGGCGTTTTATCTGAGCCAGTAAAATGTTTGTGTGATTTACTGCCATTTCTGACCCGGGGCCATAAAATACCGAAAACAGTGTATTATAGGCTGTAATTAGGGCCGTTCGGGAGAACGTATTGGGCTGCGTTTCAGTTTCTCACGACTTTTTTACCACGTGTCTTGGGTCGTGGTAGAAGTTACCATGTTCGATTAAACCATCAGATAACACGTATTTAACCATTTTCTCGATAAACCGAGTTACCCCCGAAAAACGTTTATCGCATACGGATACCGTCAAATCTCCTCCGTTTATGCTCTAAATTTGTGTGGTAGCTTTATCTGAGAAAATAAAATGTTTTTGTGATTTACGGTCATTTCTGACGCGGTGCCGTAAAATGCCGAAAACCGTGTAAAATAGGCTGCAATTTGGGCCGTTCGGGAGGTCGTACTAGGTCATGTTTCATTTTCTCATGAATTTTGTACCACATATCCTGGGCCATGTTAGTAGTTATCCTGTCCGATTAAACCAACAGATAACAAGTATTTATCCATTTTCACGATAAATAGAGGTATCTCCGAAAAATGTTTATCGCTTACCGACACCATTATATCTCCTCTGTTTATGCTCAAAATTTGCGTGGCCGTTTTATCTGAGCCAATAAAATGTTTGTGTGTGTGATTTACTGGCATTTCTGACCCGGGGCCATAAAATACCGAAAACCGTGTATTATATACTGTAATTAGGGCCGTTCGGGAGGACGTACTGGGCTGCGTTTCAGTTTCTCACGAATTTTTTACCACGTGTCCTGGGTCATGGTAGAAGTTAACATGTTCGATTAAACCATCAGATAACACGTATTTATCCATTTTCTCGATAAACCGAGTTACCTAGGAAAAACGTTTATCGCATACGGATACTCGTCAAATCTCTTCTGTTTATGCTCAAAATTTGTGTGGTAGATTTATCTAAGAAAATAATTTTTTTTTGTGATTTACGGTCATTTCTGACCCGGTACCGTAAAATACCGAAAACCGTGTAATACAGGCTGCAATTTGGGCCGTTCGGGAGGTCGTAGTAGGTCATGTTTCATTTTCTCTTGAATTTTTTACCATATATCCTGGGCCATGTTATTAGTTACTCTGTCCGATTAAACCAACAGATAACAAGTATTTTTCCATTTTCACGATATAAGAGGTACCTCCGAAAAACGTTTATCGCTTACCGACACCATCAAATCACCTCCGTTTATGCTCAAAATTTGTGTGAGCGTTTTATTTGAGCCAATAAAATGTTTGTGTGATTTACTTCCATTTCTGACCCGGGGCCATAAAATACTGAAAACCGTGTATTATAGGATGTAATTAGGGTCGTTCGTAAGGACGTACTGGGCTGCGTTTCAGTTTCTCGAGACTTTTTTACTACGTGTCCTGGGTCATGGTAGAAGTTACCATGTTCGATTAAACCATCAGATAACACGTATTTATCCATTTTCTCTATAAATCGAGTTACCCCGGAAAAACGTTTATCGCATACGGATACCGTCAAATCTCTTCCGTTTATGCTCAAAATTTGTGTGGTAGATTTATCTAAGAAAATGAATTTTTTTTTGTCATTTACGGTCATTTATGACCCGGTACCGTAAAATACCGAAAACCGTGTAATATAGGCTGCAAGTTGGGCCGTTCGGGAGGTCGTAGTAGGTCATGTTTCATTTTCTCTTGAATTTTTTACCACATATCCTGGGCCATGTTTGTAGTTACTCTGTCCGATTAAACCAACAGATAACAAGTATTTTTCCATTTTCACGATATAAGAGGTACCTCCGAAAAACTTTTATCGCTTACCGACACCATCAAATCACCTCTGCTTATGCTCAAAATTTGTGTGGGCGTTTTATCTGAGCTAATAAAATTTTTGTGTGATTTACTGCCATTTATGACCCGGGGCCATAAAATACCGAAAACCGTGTATTATAGGTTGTAATTAGGGCCGTTCGGGAGGACGTACTGGGCTGCGTTTCAGTTTCTCACGACTTTTTTACCACGTGTCCTGGGTCGTGGTAGAAGTTACCATGTTCGATTAAACCATCAGATAACACGTATTTAACCATTTTCTCGATAAACCGAGTTACCCCCGAAAAACGTTTATCGCATACGGATACCGTCAAATCTCCTCCGTTTATGCTCTAAATTTGTGTGGTAGCTTTATCTGAGAAAATAAAATGTTTTTGTGATTTACGGTCATTTCTGACCTGATGCCGTAAAATACCGAAAACCGTGTAATATAGGCTGCAATTTGGGCCGTTCGGGAGGTCGTACTAGGTTATGTTTTATTTTCTCATGAATTTTGTACCACATATCCTGGGCAATGTTAGTAGTTACCCTGTCCGATTAAACCAACAGATAACAAGTATTTTTCCACAAAATATAAGAGGTACCTCCGAAAAACGTTTATCGCTTACCGACACCATTAAATCTCCTTCATTTATGCTCAAAATCTGCGTGTGCGCTTTATCTGAGCCAATAAAATGTTTGTGTTATTTACTGCCATTTCTGACCCGGGGCCACAAAATACTGTAAACAGTGTATTATAGGCTGTAATTTGGGCCGTACGGGATCGTACTGGGCTGCATTTCAGTTTCTCACGATTTTTGTACCATGTGTCCTGGGCAGTGGTAGAAGTTAGCATGTTCGATTAAACCATCACGATTTTTGTACCGAGTTACCGCTGAAAAAAGTTTATCGCATACGGACATTCTCAAATCTCCTCCGTTTATGCTCAAAATTTGTGTGGAAGCTTTATCTGAGAAAATAATTTTTTTTTATGATTTACGGTCGTTTCTGACCCGGTGCCGTAGAATTCCGAAAACCGTGTAATATAGGCTGCAATTTGGGCCGTTCGGGAGGTCGTACTAGGTCATGTTTCATTTTCTCATGAATTTTGTACCACATATCCTAGGCCATGTTAGTAGTTAGTTAGTTACCCTGTCCGGTTAAACTAACAGATAACAAGTATTTATCCATTTTCACGATAAACAGAGGTACCTCCGAAAAAATGTTTATCGCTTACCGACACCATCAAATCTCCTCTGTTTATGCTCAAAATTTGCGTGGGCGTTTTATCAGAGCCAATAAAATGTTTGTGTGATTTACTGCCATTTCTGACCCGGGCCCAAAAAATACCGAAAACCGTGTATTATAGGCTGTAATTATGGCCGTTCGGGAGGACGTACTGGGCTGCGTTTCAGTTTCTCACTAGTTTTTTATCACGTGTCCTGGGTCGTGGTAGAAGTTACCATGTTCGAATAAACCATCAGATAACACGTATTTATCCATTTTCTCGATAAGCCGATTTACCCCCGAAAAACGTTTATCGCATACGGATACCGCCAAATCTCTTCTGTTTATGCTCAAAATTTGTGTAGTAGATTTATCTAATAAAATAAAAAAAATTTGTGATTTACGGTCATTTCTGACCCGGTACCGTAAAATAACGAAAACCGTGTAATATAAGCTGCAATTTGGGCCGTTCGGGAGGTCGTAATAGGTCATGTTTCATTTTCTCTTGAATTTTTTACCACATATCCTGGGCCATGTTAGTAGTTACTCTGCCCGATTAAACCAACAGATAACAAGTATTTTTCCATTTTCACGATATAAGAGGTACCTCCGAAAAACGTTTATCGCTTACCGACACCATCAAATTACCTCCATTTATGCTCAAAATTTGTGTGGACGTTTTATCTGAGCCAATAAAATGTTTGTGTGATTTACTGCCATTTCTGACCCGGGGCCATAAAATACAGAAAACCGTGTATTATAGGCTGTAATTAGGGCCGTTCGGGAGGACGTACTGGGTTGCGTTTCAGTTTCTCACGACTTTTTTACCACATGTCCTGGGTCGTGTTAGAAGTTACAATGTTCGATTTAACCATCAGATAACACGTATTTATCCATTTTCTCGATAAACCGAGTTACTCCGGAAAAACGTTTATCGCATACGGATACCGTCAAATCTCCTCCGTTTATGCTCTAAATTTGTGTGGTAGCTTTATTTGAGAAAATAAATTTGTTTTGTAATTTACGGTCATTTCTTACCCGGTGCCGTAAAATACCGAAAACCGTGTAATATATGCTGCAATTTGGGCCGTTCGGGAGGTCGTACTAGGTCATGTTTCATTTTCTCATGAATTTTGTACCACATATCTTGGGCCATGTTAGTAGTTACATTGTCTGATTAAACCAACAGATAACAAGTATTTTTCCATTTTCACGATATAAGAGGTACCTCCGAAAAACGTTTATCGCTTACCGACACCATTAAATCTCCTTCGTTTATGCTCAAAATTTGCGTGGGCTCTTTATCTGAGCCAATAAAATGTTTGTGTTATTTACTGCCATTTCTGACTCGGTGCCACAAAATACTGTAAACTGTGTATTATAATAGGCTGTAATTTGGGCCGTACGAGATCGTACTGGGCTGCGTTTCAGTTTCTCACGATTTTTGTATCATGTGTCCTGGGCAGTGATAGAAGTTACCATGTTCGATTTAACCATCAGATAACACGTATTTAACCATTTTCTCGATAAACCGAGTTACCCCCGAAAAACGTTTATCGCATACGGATACCGTCAAATCTCCTCCGTTTATGCTCTAAATTTGTGTGGTAGCTTTATTTGAGAAAATAAATTTGTTTTGTAATTTACGGTCATTTCTTACCCGGTGCCGTAAAATACCGAAAACCGTGTAATATATGCTGCAATTTGGGCCGTTCGGGAGGTCGTACTAGGTCATGTTTCATTTTCTCATGAATTTTGTACCACATATCTTGGGCCATGTTAGTAGTTACATTGTCTGATTAAACCAACAGATAACAAGTATTTTTCCATTTTCACGATATAAGAGGTACCTCCGAAAAACGTTTATCGCTTACCGACACCATTAAATCTCCTTCGTTTATGCTCAAAATTTGCGTGGGCTCTTTATCTGAGCCAATAAAATGTTTGTGTTATTTACTGCCATTTCTGACTCGGTGCCACAAAATACTGTAAACTGTGTATTATAATAGGCTGTAATTTGGGCCGTACGAGATCGTACTGGGCTGCGTTTCAGTTTCTCACGATTTTTGTATCATGTGTCCTGGGCAGTGATAGAAGTTACCATGTTCGATTTAACCATCAGATAACACGTATTTAACCATTTTCTCGATAAACCGAGTTACCCCCGAAAAACGTTTATCGCATACGGATACCGTCAAATCTCCTCCGTTTATGCTCTAAATTTGTGTGATATCTTTATCTGAGGAAATAAAATGTTTTTGTGATTTACGGTCATTTCTGACCCGAGGCCGTAAAATACCGAAAACCGTGTAATATAGGCTGCAATTTGGGCCGTTCGGGAGGTCGTACTAGGCCATGTTTCATTTTCTCATGAATTTGGTACCACATATCCTGGGCCATGTTAGTAGTTACCCTTTCCGATTAAACCAACAGATAACAAGTATTTTTCCACAAAATATAAGAGGTACCTCCAAAAACGTTTATCGCTTACCGACACCATTAAATCTCCTTCATTTATGCTCAAAATTTGCGTGTGCGCTTTATCTGAGCCAATAAAATGTTTGTGTTATTTACTGCCATTTCTGACCCGGTGCCACAAAATACTGTAAACTGTGTATTATAGGCTGTAATTTGGGCCGTACGGGATCGTACTGGGCTACATTTCAGTTTCTCACGATTTTTGTACCATGTGTCCTGGGCAGTGGTAGAAGTTACCATGTTCGATTAAACCATCACGATTTTTGTACCGAGTTACCGCTGAAAAAAGTTTATCGCATACGGACATCCTCAAATCTCCTCCGTTTATGCTCAAAATTTGTATGGAAGCTTTATCTGAGAAAATAAATTTTTTTTGTGATTTACGGTCCTTTCTTACCCGGTGCCGTAAAATACCGAAAACCGTGTAATATTGGCTGCAATTTGGGCCGTTCGGGAGGTCGTACTAGGACATGTTTCATTTTCTCATGAATTTTGTACCACATATCCTAGGCCATGTTAGTAGTTAGTTAGTTACCCTGTCCGATTAAACTAACAGATAACAAGTATTTATCCATTTTCACGATAAACAGAAGGTACCTCCGAAAAAATGTTTATCGCTTACCGACACCATCAAATCTCCTCTGTTTATGCTCAAAATTTGCGTGGGCGTTTTATCAGAGCCAATAAAATGTTTGTGTGATTTACTGCCATTTCTGACCTGGGGCCATAAAATACCGAAAACCGTGTATTATAGGCTGTAAGTAGGGCCGTTCGGGAGGACGTACTGGGCTGCGTTTCAGTTTCTCACGAATTTTTTACCACGTGTCCTGGGTCGTGGTAGAAGTTACCATGTTCGATTAAACCATCAGATAACACGTATTTATCCATTTTCTCGATAAACCGAGTTACCCCGGAAAAACGTTTATCGCATACGGATACCGTCAAATCTCTTCCGTTTATGCTCAAAATTTGTGTGGTAGATTAATCTAAGAAAATAAAAGTTTTTTGTGATTTACGGTCATTTCTGACCCGGTACCGTAAAATACCGAAAACCGTGTAATATAGGCTGCAATTTGGGCCGTTCGGGAGGTCGTAGTAGGTCATGTTTCATTTTCTTTTGAATTTTTTACCACATATCCTGGGCCATGTTAGTAGTTACTCTGTCCGATTAAACCAACAGATAACAAGTATTTTTCCAATTTCACGATATAAGAGGTACCTCCGAAAAACGTTTATCGGTTACCGACACCATCAAATCACCTCCGTTTATGCTCAAAATTTGTGTAGGCGTTTTATCTGAGCCAATAAAATGTTTGTGTGATTTACTGCCATTTCTGACCCGGGGCCATAAAATACCGAAAACCGTGTATTATAGGCTGTAATTAGGGCCGTTCGGGGGGACGTACTGGGCTGCGTTTCAGTTTCTCACGACTTTTTTTACCACGTGTCCTGGGTCGTGGTAGAATTTACCATGTTCGATTAAACCATCAGATAACACGTATTTAACCATTTTCTCGATAAACCGAGTTACCCCCGAAAAACGTTTATCGCTTACGGATACCGTCAAATCTCCTCCGTTTATGCTCTAAATTTGTGTGGTAGCTTTATCTGAGAAAATAAAATGTTTTTGTGATTTACGGTCATTTCTGACCCGATGCCGTAAAATACCGAAAACCGTGTAATATAGGCTGCAATTTAGGCCGTTCGGGAGGTCGTACTAGGTCATGTTTCATTTTCTCATGAATTTTGTACCACATATCCTTGGCCGTGTTTTTATTTACCCTATTCGATTAAACCAATAGATAACAAGTATTTATCAATTTGCACGATAAACATATTAACCTCCGAAAAACCTTTATCGCTTACCGAGACCATCAAATCTCCTCCTTTTATGCTCAAAATTTGCGTGGGTGCTTTATCTGAGCCAATAAAATTTTTGTGTGATTTTATGCCATTTCTAACCCAAGGCCACAAAATACTGAAAACCGTGTATTAGGCTGTAATTTGGGTTGTCGGGAGGTCGTACTGGGCTGCGTTTCAGTATCTCACGATTTTTGTACCACGTGTCCTGGGCCGTGGTAGAATTTACCATGTTCGATTAAACCGTCAGATAACACGTATTTATCTATTTTCTCGATAAACCGAGTTACCCCCGAAAAACGTTTATCGCATACTGACACCGTCAAATCTCCTCCGTTTATGCTCAAAATTTGTGTGGAAGATTTATCTGAGAAAATAACATGTTTTTGTGATTTACAGTCATTTCTGACCCGGTGCCGCAAAATACCGAAAACCGTGTATTATAGGCTGCAATTTGGGCCGTTCGGGAGGTCATACTAGGTCATGTTTCATTTTATCATGAATTTTGCACCACATATCATGGGCCGTGTTAGTAGTTACCCTGTTCGATTAAACCAACAGATAACAAGTATTTATCCATTTTCACGATAAACAGAGGTACAACCGAAAAACGTTTATCGCTTACCGATACCATCATATCTCCTCCGTTTATACTCAAAATTTGCGTGGGAGCTTTATCTGAGCCAATAAAATGTTTGTGGGATTTACTGCCATTTCTGACCCGGGGCCACAAAATACTGAAAACCGTGTATTAGGCTGTAATTTGGGCCGTTCGGGAGGTCGTACTGGGCTGCGTTTCAGTTTCTCACGATTTTTGTACCACGTGTCCTGGGTCGTGGTAGAAGTTATCATGTTCTATTAAACCTTCATATAACACGTATTTATCCGTTTTCTTGATAAACCGAGTTACCCCCGAAAAACGTTTATCGCATACGGACACCCTCAAATCTCCTTCGTTTATGCTCAAAATTTGTGTGGAAGCTTTATCTGAGATTTTTGAGGTTAAAACATTCAAAGAAGAGAGGAAAAGGCTCAAAAAGAGAGGTTAAAATTAAACATTTAGGAAAGCATTAAAATATCAAGAGTAAATCAGAGACATTGTATATAGACAAACCCTAAATACAATTTCAAATTGATACGAGATTAAATAGAAACGGAAAACAAATTTAGGATAAATGACACATCAAAATTTAGGTTAAACGACACTAATATATGAATTTAATAGAAAAATATTGAACTTTGAGTGAATTATCACTTTAGTTTTCTCCGAGGAAGGCTTTGACGAGGTGTCTGCGTTACCAGACATGCTTACTCGCAGTAAACCACACAATGGAGAGTAGATAATTGCAGATTTGAGTGAAATTTTGATAGACATTGAGTGAGGGAAATGAGTTTTGTTAAAAGAAGAAAGGATTTCAGAGAGAAATTGATGGGGGAAGTAAGGTTTAACGGGTAAAATAGGTATGTTATAAGGAAAGGGTATATCGGTCACTATTTACAAAATATCACCGGAATCACCATTTTAATGCAACTTTCAATGGTAAGTGATTACTTGGGTGTAAGTTTCAAAAATATTTATATAAGGCTGTAAATTTCAAAATCATGTTTTTAAAAGGCTGTAACCAACAATTTTTCCAAAAATAAAATATAATCTCTATAATTAATCTATATCTAAATTTTGAAGTTCAAGTCTTAAAACTCGGTACATTTGACAATGTAAAACATTTGACATTAAAACATTTGACAATGTATATATGTACATTAAATGGAGTACTGCGACACTAACATATTTATATTTTTTATCTTTAGAACTATACAAATGAATCACTTGATCTACCTTAAGAATGTTATATTCATTTTAAGTTTAAAACATGTCCAAATACAAATTCATACTGATACCGTAAATGGGACAGACATTTTGTCATTCTCAAGACATTCTGCTTTTTGTCTCATCTACCTATATAACCTGACCATTTTGTGTTTAAGACATACTCCATATATGTCCGTCTTAAAACAAGAATGTGAGAATAAATGGATAGATTGGATCCAATACGAGGAATTACAAAATAGCCTTTTTTTTTTTTTACAACGAAAAAAAAAGCTATACAAACAAATGTGTTACCCATTGCCCTACTCCTTTAAGTTGGTCAAACCAAATAAAACATGCATGTAGCTTCTGCTATACACAGTTTAAGCCTACAAATACTAGATGAAGTCCTTCAATACTTGATATGATATGTATAATTAACTAATTAATCAATGAATTAAATAATCATTATTAAATTACTAATATTAGCTTACTTTACCTTTTGCCTGACAGTCAACTATTTTTATATACTAGTCGTTGCCCCGCGCGCGTTGCGCGCGCGCGGAACCCCGATTTTGTGAAAATGTTGCTGCTGTAAATTAGGTTGTTTTTATTTTGGGATAATCAAGCTGACATTCGATCTAAGGTAGATTAGTAGTGCTCAAAAATTTGTCCTCGAGGGTACTATAGTACATTACATCTTTATGTAATTACGTTGAAATCCATAAAAGCACTGAAAGCTAATTAGGATATACGCATTCCCCAATTTTGTCATCTAATTTATCAAATGGTCTCTCTTGTGACTATTGATGATTACTTTTTATTATAAAATGGTCACATTTAGTCCGTCACAAGCTTGTGACGAAAAGTGCCCGTCACAAATGAGAATTTTTGCTAATTTATAGCTACGTGTCACGCTAAGCGCTGAATTTAGAGCAACATGTCAAGCAATTTGTAATGACGCTTTGTCTTAATTAATATAGAAACAATAGCATTCTAAATAACGTGACTCTACTATCTAGAAGTATAACAGTCTAACATAATTGTTGGAGAAACATTTTTGTAAATAATTAGTTGTAAATACCTACATACAGAATTTTGTAACAAATTAGTTTTATTAACCGTTTCCTCATTTGAAATTTTTTTTTCTTCTTTTCTAATGATTTTTCACATTTCCTAATAAAATTTAAGTTAGGTAATAGACCCGCTTCTTTTGGTTCTTCCCCAACTACATTCGTTATATACTTATATGTATGAAACCAATGTTATAAGAGACTAATAGCCCACTGATACAATTCAACTTATTTCTGCATTAAACTCTTGTGATTTGAAAAAGACAAGTTGATGACGAGAACTGCATTAGGTTCGATATTTAACTACCATTTTATAGATTAGGGGTATGATGGTAAAAAAATTGTTACAAAACTCTTTTTGATTCGTTGCTTACTACCACAATGATTGATGTCAGAAGATTTTTCATTATGGATCATATGGATAACTACCACAATGATTGATGTCAGAAGACTTTTGCCTCCTATTATTATTATTATTATTCCTCCTACTTCTAGTTCATACGTCGTATTCTCTCCCTTTATGTTGTTCCCCTCATCCTCCCCCTTCTTTAACTTATATTTTCCTTCTTTCCCTTGTCGTTATTCTCCCGCCTCCTGAATCTGGCTATTCCGCTTCTCCCTCCTCTGTCCTTTCACCCTCTCTCTCATAATTCTTCCTTCCTATTTCCCATCGCCTACTCCCATCTTTATTTTTCTCCTTCTCGACTTACTCCTCCATCTCCATCAGGCTCTTTTTTTTTTCTTCTTATCAGCAACAGTTTTTCACTGCATTATTACAATTTCTCTCCCCCTTTTCTTCTCTCTCGACTTCTTCATTGTCCTCCTACTACCCCTCGCCACACTTTCCTCCTTTATTTCTCTCTTTCTCCGCCTCCTTGCCTTTCTCCTCTTTCCTTTTATCCTCCTCGTACTCTTTATCTTCCTCCTCTGTTGCCCTTCATCGCTGCCCATCATCCTCTTCTCCTTTCCGTCTTCCTTCCATATCAGCCTATCATATGCATCCTCCTCCCCTTCCCTCTTCACATCCTTCTCTTATTTACCTACACATCCTTTTTCTGCCTCTATTTTCATTCTTCTCTTTACTTCTCCAATTCTACCTCTGCATCCTCCTCCTTCTCCTTTCAATCACAATTCTACTTGCCTCCTTCTACTTGCTCTTCCTCTTTCTCTCGTCTTTCTCCTCTTTCCCCTCCTCTGCTTCCTCTTTCAGCTACTCCTTTTACTCTACTCTTCCTCTATCTAATCCACTCCTCTTTCTTCCCCTTATCCCCCTCTTCCCCATTCACCTACTCCTCTATTCCCCTTCACTCTGTCGTTCCCCCTCTTATCCCCAAATGTATATGGTACCAACTTTTACAAAGAGAATTTGTTAGGCTGTAAATTTTAGCACTTATTATAATAGTCAATTAGGTACTACTTCTAGTCTCTAAAGGACGGTTAATAGTGACAAATAAGCAAAAGAATTTTATTAGGTAGCTAAGCTTTTGAAAGTTACATCTGATTTATGAAGTTTCAAACATCTTCTTCGATCAAATAGAATACATTTCATTCTTACGCTAAACAAATACTTCCTCCCTTCAACTCCGCTCTACTAAATATCTAACTTTTATAATTTTTAGAAGTACGTAGTTGACGATATTTACCGCGTAAATAACGTCTTGACAAAAGTGAAAAAGTAGTATGGTAGAGTGGAGTTAAAGGGAGGAAGTATTGTATTTTTACATGTAACTAAAGTGAACTTAGTAGTACATCTAACTTTACATGTATTTCTCCTAGAGTAGTTGGTAGAGCTTTTTGGTTGGATGTACTTCCTCCAACCGCAAACAGTGCTGTAATCTATGATTTCTCGTTATTGAATTAATACCTTATGGGGGTGTTGCCATCTTAAAAAAAGTCAACTTAGTGGTATAGCAATTTATATAGCAAATCTATTAATAAGAACGCTGACCCATGCTACATGTCCAATCATTCATTACCGAAATACTGAACATTTACACTTATCCTAACAAAAGTTAGAAATGGAGCGCTTTAATTTGAGAAAAAACAAAAGGAGAAAATCAGATTGATTGCGAAATTTCGTCTAGTAATTTCCGAGTAATTTACTCACTATCTACTCACTATGAACAAACACCCTACAAAAAATACCTAATGTAAATTGCTTTACAAGACTTCCAACTCTCACAAGAATAAAAAAAAAAATGCTTGAATCAACTAAGCTCACACTTTGATATAATCTGCAAAAGAGATAGCTACTCAACATTCAATCTAATTACACGTAGTTGTACTGACTTGTAATATGACTAAAGTTACCTCTTATTACATGAAAATTCATATTACATAGACAATAATTAAACTAAACAGTCTAATTACAATGCTTTATATATTCTTAGTAACCTTTGTCAACCTCTCTACTTTGTTCTCTTCCGGTTTCCTGTCCAAAAAAAAGACAGATGCATGTTTATTAGACACCTTCAGAGCAGATTAAAGTTCCCAATATAATTAACATCAAAGAAACGGATGCAATAAAATGCCGCTAAAAATAACAAACAAAGATCTGTCGAACATATATATAACATTATTCAGACATTTCTCCCCTCCTGCTTCTCCTCCTAATTCCCTCATGCCTCTACCCCTCTTGCTCCTCCTCCTTCCATTCCTTCCCCTTCTTCTCCTACTGTCCCTCAAAATCCTCCGCTTCTCCTATAAGAAGGAATCCATCGTTTCCTCTCTTCATCCTCCCTCCCCCCTCTTTCCATATTTTTCCTTACCCTTCTATCCCTTATCCTTGTGTCCTCTACTCCTTCCCCATTTTATTTCCCTAGATCCCGTCGTGTGATCTAAAATTAAGAAAGTAGCTTCATTTCCTTCCCTCCAGATCAGGCAGTATTTTCAGTCCTTGATATAGGTGAATAGGCAGGGGCAGTCGTGACTTTCTATGTTATTAAAAATTCTAGCAGGCAGTAGATGGTTGGCAAAAGCATGAAGAAAATATTGGCCATGCCAGGACATGTTTATCTATCATTCAAAACTCACCAAATTATTCCCTAAGATAACCACATTTCCAAAGAGCATAGAAAAGTACAGCAGAAATTTGGTCCATATTAAAAGAATTCAACCATGAACCAAAACAAGAGTACATGGTTAACCACAATAGACATGCGTTGTAGAGTGTAGAGCAAATAATAAATGATAAACGCCGTCTTAAGCGCTACTCTTGTTTAAGACCGTCTTAAGCCTACAATAGTCATTTAAGCTAGAATTCAATGAAGCACATGACATCAAAAGAGGTCCTCTTAAGCTTAAGACGGTTTCAAATACATTTCAAACAACAACAACAGATCTGAAAAAATTAAGGTGCACTGTACAGTCAATTTCTTGCTAAATGTCCCTTCCGGCGAGGCTACGCCTCTTAGTATCACTCATTTAACCTAAACAATCCAGCCTTACCTTATCGCTGCCTCGGACTCTCACCCAGTTGAACAACTTCCCCCTAAAATAAATAACAATTCAGTATCACATTAACTCAAATACCAGTCACAAATATGTACAATCTATACAGAAATGACCAGGGAGATAACATAATGATCCAATAGCCAAATAACAGATGTTAAGTACAATTTCGTCTTAAGCTCAATTTGTAACTTGAAAGCACACGTTAACCACAATGATCCCATAAAGTGCCCCTTCCGAGCTCCGACTAAAAAAGTAATAATGTAAATTAATATCCCATGCTATACCCTCAATAAGAACTGTAAGTTTTCAGGAAAATAGGTAAAATGAAATGATCGCTGAATTAAGTATACAAAGTGCTTGAAGTGGCACAAAAGGAAAAAATAACCAAATGGGTTGTTTAAAAGCAAGATTTACCTATTAAATAAATGTTGAAGATTTCAGGGGTTTACTTTTCATCACGAGCTGTTAAAAAACCCAAGGACCACATTAAAACTGCAAACAAAAATAACAACGTAGCCACCTGAAATTCTAGTGGGGGGCCAAAATGCAACCAATTTCATGCCTAAATCTCGAGCACCTTGGATTAAACACGAATAATTGTGATTTCAGGGGCTTACTTCTCATCAGTCATCACGAGCTGTCAAAAAACCCAAGGACCACATTAAAACTGCAAACAAAAATAACAACGTAGCCACCTGAAATTTTAGTGGGGGGCTAAAATGCAACCAATTTCATGCCTAAATCTCGAGCACCTTGGATTAAACACGAATAATTGTCACATCCTTCCCACAACGTTCGGCTTTTTTTGTAGTCTTAATTTTAAATTAGTTGACTATATATAGTCATTTGCGGATATTAATTTTAAAGAGAACTGAGAAGTTGTTCAAACACTATGGAAATCAACTTTACCTAAAGGGACAACGAAATTTCCTGAAACGCGATTGCGTTCCTACCCTCGACAACTTTTGGCTTTTTTGTAGTCTTCATAACTCCTGGAACAAATTCACTAACTTTGTTTCAAATATTTGATTGATTCTTTAGCACCAAAAAATACAATAATATCTTAAATGAAGCGTCAAGAAAAAGTCTTGACATTAATAATAACAAACTGTTCGCTGTGATAGTGAATGGCCATAACTAATAACAAAACACATTGCTTTGACATGTCCCTCCATGACATTAGTTGTACATAAGTCTCACTAAGAACGTGTTTTATCATTGGAAAAATGTTTTATCTTAGTCAATGGGTAAACATCAAGAATTGAGCCTACACTGAAAGTTAACCTGGTAGTGATGGTATACCCTCATCCAATTGGGCCACATACGGAGGGCAGAGATCAGCCTTAGAAGCTAACTTTACAATAACAAGTCCTTTAAATAGACAAAAGCATACCTCAAATTCCAGATAACCAGCGCTGAAATTCAAACACCAAAAAGGAATCACAAAACACACACTGGTACGAACAAACACAGATTGTCGTGCCTACCTGAACTAACATCAGATTGTTTTTTTCAAAGCCTTCAAGCATATAAATAAATATCGATAGGTATCAAAATCAGCGTGGCATCTCATTAATGTGTATCCCACCCCCAAACGGTGATAAAGGAAGAAGTGGAAGCGATTCCAAAAATCAGTCTGGGTGAAAATGGATTAGAGAATGGATAAAATTGTAATGTAGCAGCGTAAAACAGAAAGTAAAATATTATAGGACGGCAACTACACAACATAAACGTTCATGGAATTTCATGGAGACCGAGTGGGCAACAATAATAACATTGTAAAAAACAGCATACGCAGTAGTATGAAACAGGGTTACCAGATTCGGAATTCGCTTGATTCGTTTTTGTAATTCGAATTCGCGATTCGCTCAATCAAGCGAATCCGATTCGATGGGCGAATTATAACTTTTTATAATTCAATAATTCGCCGAATCTGATTCATATTTAAAATATTTATAATTCAGTGATTCGTCGAATCCGATGCGCTAAACATATCATAATTCGCTAAATCGTATTGATTCGCCTAACGGATCTTGCATATACTTCAATTGAGCATCATCAAAAACCTATATCATCAAGATGAGTATCATTATTGGCTTCAAAATAATTAGGTATTGCATATACGTCAATTTTTTCTGTATTTTTTGTGGGTTTTAACGAAGTTATAGAATTCGCTCATCAGAAGCGAATTACTAACGAATTCGAGCGAATTAGTACAAAAACGAATCGCGAATCGATTCGCTGGAATCGATTCGCGATTCAGAGGGTGGGGGAGCGAATCCGGTAACCCTGGTATGAAACATACATGTAAACCAAACAACGCTGTACACTTGCATCTCATTCGAAGGGTACAATATGTGGATACACAAAACCAAACAACTTAGCGTAAACGTTAAAAAAACAAATTTACCTGACCTCATGAACTCAACAACGACTAATTCCATGTTTGAGTACTTTAATTTCGGCAGGCCATCTCTGCGATTTTACAATCAATAAGAAACAATTAAAAAAAGGCCCAAATAGCAAACATGCAAATCAGACAACAGGAAACTATTTTAAAAGAACGCAAATAGCCAACATGCAAACAAGCTAGACTAAATTATTTGGACCCCGGCTTGCCCTGGGAATTTGTCTATTAGTACGGCATTAATAGCGTCGACATCTTGATTCATTGGTGTTAAAATAGCCCTTGTTGTATAAATTTGTGGAGAAACAGTGACATTTGATAAGAGGAAGACAAGGGATTTCATAAAAGGGCAAATAACACCATACTCTAACGACTAAAACCACCATAAATACATGTTTTCACCTTCTGTTTGCAAATAGGCTATAAGGCTATAACTGTGAGACACAGTCACACTACCTACCCATTCTTAGACGCCGCTCACATAAACCAGATTTCCGAAACTAACAGACCATGTACACAGAACAATGTTTTTGCCCCCTTTTAATTTCCTGTAAAATCTAACAATAGTATGTATATACACACCACACCAAACTATATGATTAAACAAAAAATCTCATTTACGACGGAGTATCCGTCTTTAGCTTAAGTGGGGTTTATTTGTCCTATAACCAGTGCTAAACTCAACCAAACTTGCACAAGCTAAAAAGTTGTACTCGTATCAGTGATCCGCTCCAGCATCATCAACAGACGGAGACATTCAAAAGCTACACACTTGAGTAACTTTACACAAAATAACAAAGAAGATGCACGGTAGAAGTTTACCTGATGGTGATGCTATACTCTCATCCAATGGTGCGACAGACGTGGACCAGAGTTAACCTCATCCCACCGGGAAGCTCACTTCACAATCGCAAGACCTACGTACACAAATAGACCACAAATTCCACTAAATCAGCAGTTAAGAATGCGCACTTTAAAAACACCATATAAATAAATATTGATTGATATCAAAATCAGCGCGACATCTCATTAATGAGTATCTCACCACCAAACGGTGATAAAGGAAGAAGTGTAAGTGATTCGGAAAATCAGTCTGGGTGAAATGGATTAGAGAATGGATAGAATTGTAATGTAATAGCGTAAAACATTATACACAAAACCAAACAACTTAGCTTAAACGTTAAAAAAACAAATTCACCTGACCTCATGACCTCATCAGCGACTAATTCCATGTTTGAGCACTTAAATTTCGGCAGGCCATCTCTGCGACTTTACAATCAATAGTAAACCATTAAAAAAAGGCCCAAATAGCAAACATGCAAATCAGACAACAAAAAACCGTTTAAAAAAACGCAAATAGACAAAATGCAAACAAGATAGACTAAATAAGAACCCTAAATTTGGAAAATGAAAAAAACAAAAACTTGCTCGTACCTCGTTAATCAACAGACTCGTCAATCAGCAGAAATCACCAGCAAACTCTAATTGAGAGGATTAGCAACATGTGACTGAGGATGTCGAACTATCATTTGAATGAAGAAACATCTTCAGCAACAAGATACACGCACAGTTTTTGAGTTAACAAGTTTTTGCTCAGCTACTTAAATATAGAAAGAGAGTACACTATGTCTTGGCCTCCATGAGGTAGTATCAAAAGAAGAACAAACTACGGAAGAGGCCCACCTGTCTGTAACCATGTCCAAAACAGCACCAAGAGTCGACACTGGACAAAGAACGAGGTTTAAGTCAAAGCAAGTAAAGCAAAGTAAAATTAAATTAACTCAACTCCTGAGTCACGAGTAAATGTATTTTGTTATACTGTTACTAAACAAACACATCTATAAATCCAATTCCAAATATATTTAGGCCTTTCTGAAACATTTCAAATTTTTAACAATAAGACTTTCCTCTATAAACATAGTAATATGTAGGCATACAATAGTCATACCTTGATTGAGTTTCCGAGCAAACCAACCATCAATGCCGTCACATACAAAGCTGTCGACAAGGCTGAAACTTTAATAATCCAAAATTCACTTCAATAAGATCATAAACTTAAATAGACGCATATTCGAAACAGATGCAATAACTACCTACCTTACAAAATATAGAACAGCAAAAATGTGTTCATGAGAGTAACATATAGCAAATGCAACACAGTTCATTAATACTCTGATGTACCCTGCATCATCAAACACGACATCAACTCGCCATTTAATATACAATTATACAAAACATGAACAATCTAAAATAAATCATATAACCAAACTCTTACAATCAATATAAGAAACCCTAAATACAAATCGGAAATATCAAAAATGCAAACAATGAAACCATAAAAACAACCAGCGACTAATTCCCTGTCTAAGTACTCTATTTTCGGCTGGCCTCTTTACAATCAAAATAAGAAACCCTAAAAATAAATCGGAAATATCAAACATGCAAACAATGAAACCATAAAAACAACTTGTGGGAATAGCAAACATGCAAACAAGAACGAAAAACTTGTAAATTCATCAGGGCAAGGACAAACCGATTGTCTAAAAGATGAGAAAATAAATTTAGAATGAAAAAGACGAGAAAATAAGGACAAACCGATTGTCTAAAAGACGAGAAATTAAATTTAAAATGAAAGCTTGGCAATACCTTTGGTTAATCAATATGAAGGAAGAACTCAAAGCCTAAAAGATGAACAAATCAATTGAAAATGAAAGAGATGAAAGAGGGTGACAGGAAAAAAAGAGATGAAAGAGTATAAAGGAAGGAAAGAGATGGGTGGCTGAGAGGATAAGAGAGGACGATAACTGTAGAACACATGGCTAGCACATGGAGCACTGTTTTTTATGAACAGTGCAAGGGGTTTGGGCTTTTAAGAATGTAATGATAATGATTTACTGTATTTTACTATCATGATCCTTTGATTAGTATTCTGTTTTTGTCTGCTTTAGTCTTTGCTTGGAGAGTTTCATGTTATTCCGTTCACATTACACTATCGAGGACAACAACATTACCCCGGTGCCGTTTTTATTACGTGATTTAAATTACGCCTCCAAAAACGTTAGCAGCTAATGTTCGATCATATGTTAATCTCGCATTATTGTAATTTTTCAATTAGTAATTTCATAAATTATACATTAGTCCAAAACTTATTTTCACATACAAATATACGAATGTTTATATATATGACTCAGTATAGTTAACAATGATAGAAAGAGAGTGCATGGCCACGGTTGCAGTAACAGGTTCGAAAATGTTTAAATCACCCTGAATAAGAGTCGATAATATTAAGACCTTTTTTTTTGTCAAACCCACTTAATTTGTGAAGTTGTCAAATTCTCATGCTTAAACAATTTCATGCACTATTTCCCGCTCATATACTTTTGACTAAATTTACATTATACAATCCAAAATTCTGTGGTCATTGATGCAGATATTGCACACTAGCAATGACACTTAGACCCGAAAAAATCCGTTCTACCTATAAAAAAGACCAAAATATACAATGCTGTAGCAAAGCCAAAATGCTACGATGCGAAGTACATCAAAACTTCCTTGGGTACATGCATCAGCCTGCACAAGCTTCTCAATCTCGGCGACTATACTGTAGCAGATTCAATTTGTCTGAGACGTAGCCAACCAGGCTGATTCTTCAGCTTCCTGCGGTATTCTCCATTGTATGAACAACCTTCTGCCACACCTTGGTGTTTTTCTTGGGATCGTCGGTTAAACTGAGCTCGGAATCATCGCTTTTGTAGGTATCGATGAATGTTTTGGCTCCTGTGAGTATTAGTCTCTCAATCATGAACAATTGATAGTTGTTCTCTATAACTGGGTCCAAAATGTGGGTGTAGTTTGACGAATAAGCTAATTTGTACCTGCAAACATCAAAGAAGAGTTAGCAGTCATAAAACTATCCTGGAGTTTAATGAGCGAAAGTAGTTGTACACTGATCAAATATGGGAAAATGGGAAATCATCAAAGAAAACACCCGAGATTCATCTCGGCCACTAGCAATTAATATTGTTAATGCACATGATACCAAGCGGCCATTTGCTGGGAGGGAGTAGCATACCTCACACCAAGCGGAGAAAAGAATCTAGGCGTCCTTTCATTTGATGCAATATAAAGGGTTCGACCTGCAGGTACCCACTTTGCAATTCTTCGGAGAATAAACTCTGGCCTTGTATCCCTTTCAATATGAGGATGTAAGCTCCTTTCATCGCCAAATCTATCTTTCCTTGTTTTTATTATATCACCTCGACGAACATGAATAGCATCATACTCTCCAAGCATCGCTTTTATCTACAGGTGCGAATGAAAGGAGTTACATACAAAAATAATAAGTAACATTATGTTATTAATTGTTATGTATGCATTCAAATGAGCATTTTGAGAAAAATGGGACACATTATCCCCTAATAATTTCTTCCCTTCACATCTAAAAGATTGTTCTTTTTCCAACTTACCAGATGCAATTGGGTAAACGGCTAGTTTTTTTCACGCCTTGCCAAGAAAACTACACTATTGGAGCCCAGATGTAGTGAAAAGGAATTAAATTCTAACTGCACAAGTAAACTTCTGAAACAAGACAACTTTCCCAAAAACTCAACAAGACTCACTTCTCCTTATTCATACACGAAAATCTCAAATCACCATCGCTTCCTCTCGTTCACTTCACATGAATAGGCATCCCAATCATCCAGTAGGCACCTCAAAGTCCAAACAATTTAAAACATATTTCCCAAATCGACACTGTCCTGCCCTAATATTCAGAAGTACAATAAAAGTGCATCCCTTTCTCTTTTAACTGAAAATTTAAAGAGGCAAAACCGCTACACGACCTAAATTTATTGAGAGGCAGAAGAAAAATCGTGATGCCTAAGACAACTCCGTGTCCTCTCATTTCATAGATAAGCGAGGATTTAGAATCACGATGGTTACGCACTCATGTTTGCTGTTTTGTTATCTACTACTATGAAATTCAATCTTCGACTTACTTTAGATCTATATTCCGACCTTTGAATATAAAGTTGCAATCAGTATAGCAGTTTCCACTCCGGTGTGCGAATGTTATGCATGACCGACTACTCTAGAATGGAGGATTTCTTGTATCAGATCACTTGAGCAGCTTAAGTTCTTGAAGCCGAGATCGCAGAAAGAAAAGTACAAATTAACGAAGAAAACTTAAGTCGGAAACATGATGAAAGTGACCGTCTCTTTTTCTCCATCTCTTTTAAGATTTAACATCAGTAAGCCACAAGCTTTGTAAGTTACTATGTAACACATAATGATACATGATAACAACTGTCCTGTTTAGAAACTTCCTCGTACACAACCCCACATACAGCATAAACTGCCTCACAGTGTAATAATATGTGCTTAAAAGCAATTTCCCAATCAACAATACAAGAAACAGCATCAAATTCCCGAGCTGAAACTTATTTAGCAATAAAACATTCATTGAAACATAAAAACACACCTTATCTGCAACATCTCGTAGTTTCTTGGTCGCCATTGATGGAAGAAAAGTATGTGGCAACATTACAGCACTGCTGTTTTTCCTATCCTTGCATTCCATAAACCTGAAATTGTTCCATAAATCATTGTCAATGCAGAACAAATTTAACATAGCTTCCATAAAAAGGAATACAGAATATAAGTACAGAGAAGCCGACAGATTTTAAACAACGCACGGATCATACTCTCGCCACCCATTATTACGTCTCATAATATAAGTTAGTTAATTGGAGCATTTCGATTTATAATGCGCAAATAGTTATTTTAATCAACCACACAAGAAAAACTTCACATGAAATATCTATATATATTTGCCGAAATTAATGGTCAAATTGAGAAGCTTTGACCACGATAAAATGGGGACAATAAAATGGGATGAAGATGGTACTAAATAGCAGCCTACAAAGTATCCCACATTCCCACATGGCAACAAATCAGAATATTAAGCATCAAGATTCTGTGATGATCAATTACCATGCCAAAGGGCTTGCCGTACGATTTATAAGCAGCAGATTTGCATATTGCGGATCATCTTTAAGCACACGCCTACTCACTCCGTCCACATGAGAGACACCTCTAGCACCCAGTTTCATTGCAGTGGATAATACACGATGCCACATTTCAGAATTATCTAAAATTACAGGTACCCTTTTGGAGATAAGGTCCAAATCATACAAAGAATCCATTGCACAAGAGGAATCCATCCACCTGGAAGACAACATTAGAACTTTCGGATTAGCAATAACCAAGATTTGAATGCAGTTACCATTACATTACACGCTCGCATAAACAAGGTATCCCTTTCACATAACTAGCTCAAATGTCGGGAGCAGATAGCTCTGATGTTTCAGAAGCCAACACACGATATCTAGAGCAACGAGAGATATGAAGCTCACCCTTCATCTGAACTTGCATTACCCGACTGATGTAAGAGCCCTTTCTTGTTGTGCATTGGATTGATACACATCCTAGAAGGCATCACAAAAGTCCTGCAGCATGAATTACTCAGAGATCCAGGAATGACAAACTATGCAAATTACATTGCAACTTTCAAACAAAAAAAAAAGTAAAAGTGGCATTTTTAAGGCAAATCTTGGTCCATAGTCATTTGGGAGAGATGGAAAGGAAACAAGTAATGCCCATACAAGAATCACAAGTAGCATTTAAAAGGCGTAAAACATTAAAAGCTTTACAGTTCACTGCCAATCAACATTCTGAATTTACTATGGGACAGTGATCAATGAGTAATCGCTCGCCCTTAAACCCCGTTTTGAATCAATGAATCTCCCTGTTACTCTAGCTAAATTTACCTACATAGTACTACAAGTTGGCAAGTAATCAATATACACATCACCAGATTTGCCAGCTAAGAAACATGCATTGAATGGAAAGGCAGGTCGCGGAGAGCAAAAATGGTATCCAAATAACCTTGTATGGTTATTAAAACAATTATACGAGTCTTGATTAGATTACAATAAAAGAACATCATCAAATGCTTCTGTAATAAGACAAAGTGGCATGCATAGTGTCACTATCTGTTCATGTCTCATGACCATCGTTTGGAAGTTCACTAAAAACTACAATATCAGAATGAAAAATATACTTCAGTTCTAGTGAATCCGCAATCCTGAAGATAGTATGATTCATTGTCTAAAGATGAAGCATCCAATTTCCATTAACTACTTCCATTAAATTTACTCCAGCAACAGCTGAAATGAAGTAGTAACCAACAATATCGACTCCAGTATCAAACTTCTGCCTTCCAATAGAAATTAATTTGAACCAAACTCAATTCTTCAAAACAGCCAAATCTACTATAAAAGGAATTCACACTCAAATGATAAAAAAGGTTTTTTCATTCGAATTTGAACTAACATAGCCTCTACACGTCTACAACGGCTCAGCAGCAAAATTCAACTAAAAGAACTCGTACCCTTGGTCAAATTCACTCCTTTCGTAACTCCGAACCAGGGAAACTTACAAAATACACTATGAAAGTTGCAAAAGTTTTAGCCTTTGATCACACATGGCCTCTATGAATCCTCGGAACAACAAAACGTACAAAATTAAAGTAACTAAATGAAATCAAAACTGGAAAAATCCAGCGGAGTTCATACTTTAAAGTTAACCTACAGGTGGCACATCAAAAGACACAAGCTGTCTAAGTAATCAATATCTTTGACTCCTGAATATTTGAGAGAGCAAGAGGTTAAATAATTTCACTTCCCCAATATAGAATTTTCTGTACCTATATAGGATTCCTCCCAAATAAAACCAAAAATCATCCCATAGTAGTAGGACCAGTTTACAAGTAAGTTCTGCAAGCATTGCTATAATACCGGAAAGCAAAGGGACAAGTTTTCAAATGGATTGACAAGACCACTACACTGCCTTGTCAATCCACTTGGGATAAATCAAAGGCCATGACTATTTAAGCAGCTCCACGAATAGGAACCAACAATTAAACGCCTAGTTCAATCTACACACCATCATACTTACAGAACCTTGTTATGATAGAATCAGGAGTCAGGACCGCCTCATAAATTGCTTCTGTGATCTGAAGGGGTACCACGAACTATGTGAAGTAAGAATCACGATGCGCAAACCATAATTCCAAGTCAACATGTCACCAGAAACATAGTCCACTATTTCTCCAAAATAACCACTCAGTTTCTGAGCCAGATATGACAATCACCCCTTGAACCACATCAAAATTGTACAATCTATCATCAAAAGCACATCACAACTGACAGCAATAAACCAAACTAACATGAAGCAAAACACATTATCAATTGCTGTCAAGGCAACAGTATAAGAACAAAAAAAAATCTGATGTTTGAAAACATACAATAGGGCACAATCTAAGATCAAAACTCACTCCAGTAATAAGTTCAGACCACCAAATTGATAATGGTTCATTATTCTTTGGTTCTAAATTAGTAACTTATGATGGAATAAAGCAAAAATGACTCTTTAAACTAGTTCCGCTTCTTTTAATTGCGAAGTAGCAGTCAATCAATGTAGTTCTCCTCCCAATTAACATTCCGGGTCATTCGGAGACAGGCACTTTGCGTTGCATTGGGTTAACTGGTTAAGCCTGCCTACTGCAACCCCTCTCCCCTCCCCTTTCCCTTCCCGCAATTTGTCGGAGCCTTTGAACAAGATTTCACCCCGAAAAACCGCAGCCCAGATCGAAATTCACTCCATTAACACTTTAAAATGTTTCAATACCATAAAAATCCTAACTTTCAATCTCAATACCCGAAAAGTTTTCACCTTTCAACAAGCATGGCCTCCACAAAATTAACACATCAAACTCCAAACAAAGGTCAAAATTAACCTAATTACCACCAAACAACATAGTGCAAAAGTTAACAAAAATCACCTTTCAACAAACATGGCCTCTAAAAATCGCAAAACAACACAATCCCCACAAAACAAAACTGAAATATTGATCAAAATTACTCATAATCAACCAAATAATCACCAAAAATCAAAATTAAAAAGTGATTTAAAAATCATACCTTTGAAGAAACAAGGCCTCTTCGAGGGCACAACGAAGACTAGATTCTTGATGACCAAGACCAGCACAAGTATGACAATGTTTACCAGGACAATCAATTCTAAAACCCCAATATAAAAACTTATTACTTGGGTCATCAACAACAATGGTGGATTTACCAAATACAATAATGTTGGGTATGATTATTCTGGGAGATGTAATTGAAAACCAAGCAGTTGAATACTCAAATGATGAAAATAAGAACAATAATGCAGTTCCTGTGATTGATATTCCTAAGATTAATGTTGGTTTTCCTAATTGTGATTTGGGTTTTGTTGGTGATGTTGATTTTGGTGTTCCCATTGTTTAAGGAAAGTGTGTTTGAGTGTTGTTCAAGTAGAGATATGTTCACTGCGAAATCATGAATAGAAAGGTAGGATTAAGATATCGCAAACGGGTCAATCGATGCGGGTTTAAGTACGGGTCAATTGTGGCGGGTTTAAGTCATTTACGGATTTTTGTTATCGTTTTAATTAGAGATAATGAGCAATATACGATCATAAATATATGGGTTGGGTAGGATCAAGTTAATTCAGGTTTCGGTTTAAATCCGAGTCTTTGGGCAGGTTAGTATCGTCAGATTTAGTACGATCTTGGAAATTTTTTTACCACTTGCTATTAGAGATAATCGGTCACTCATCTCGGTTATAGATTGGAAAAAAAATTAACCAGGTCATAGTCAATTGATTTGGGTTTGCGGGGTATTGGACTCATAGGAATAAGGGGAAAAAAATCAATCGGGTCATATTTAAGAAGGTATCGGGCTAAGTTCATCAGTGCCGCTTCATGTGGTTCTCCAAGACTGGATTCGACATTCAGACGGGAAGCTCGGTTTTCTCGAGTTTTTGAGACTTCTACACGGACTCTCATCTCGTACATTCCAGAAGGCATGACCACCAAAAGTACACTAGTAAATACGGTCACGATTCTCACTATGAAGTGTGAAGCATCTTTAGCACTGTTGTTACAAACTTACAATGTCCTATTAGTGCCTATGATTATCATGTTTTTGTTTCAAGGGTAATGGTCATGAGAATGATTATACAATCAAGGCAAAATTCCCGCCAATGGCTGAGATGTTCAGTCGACGCTGCAGCTCCCCTCGAAATTTAATCCCCCTAGCTTATCATTGGACAGAGTGTGTTGACCGAGCACGCAGGGAGTGCACTTACTCGAGTAGTTCATGCTACTGGACTTCCTGGGATACCGGTCAGGATGTGGAAAATGAGAGGTCACAGAGTTACAATTTTGTTGGCCTCATGGTGTGTTTGGGAACCTAGAATTGGAATTGAATTTCGGAATTGAGACATTTCAAGCGTAACAATCCTTTTACGCAAATTACACTACGAACTATAAATTAAATAGAATACACTTCTCTATCAGAATACACTTGTTCTCTGCTTAAGATATCTGTTTGTAATACTAACAGTTTACATATAATCAATATTCACATCACCACATTTCCCAGCTAAAGAAAGAGGCGTGCTTTGAATGTAAAGGCAGCAACACTATACCGACCTAACATGCCTCTCTTATACAAAGGTAAAGATTGAAAGACGAAGGTTATTCAGACTAGTTGTAGAGAGAAAAACACGTATCCAGGTAAACTTATGGTTATTAAACCCAATAGCACGAACCTTATTCAGATCACAAATAAAAGAACATCAGTAACTCCTTTTCTAATATGAGAAGAGTTCACGCTCAGATGACCAAAATGGTTTTTCATTCAAACTTTGAACAAACATGGCCTCTACAATGGCACGGCACAGTTTACAGGGGACATCTCCAAGCGTTACCACCATACCACTTAAGCAAAGGGACAACCGACAATTTAACTTTCAGTCCTTCAATCTACACATCTTACTCAAGAGCACGATTAAAAGGGATACCACAAAGTAAGAATTTGCGATGATGGAAACGCCGTCTCAAGTTAACTTGTAACCAGGTTACCGGAAACCCTTACCACTATATCTTCTAGCATAATATCCAATTTCTGAGCCAAATATGACAGTATCTCACAGAAATTCTACAATCCAACAGAAATATATTAAAAGCACATTACAGTTGCAGCACTAATCAAACTAACATGGAACAAAATACATCATGAAAACACTCATCAAATGCCAATTCAACTCCGAGCCATTAATAAGTTCAGAGCACCAAAGTGCACAAAAATCTTATAAATAGAACATTGTTGCAGTACAAATCTCAAGAACAAGAATTTACCCCAGGTTGTGGTAGTGGCCATATAACTTTAACATACGACCTAATAAAAAGCTTTACTATTTTGATTTACTAATATATGTAACTTTGTCCTTATGTCAAGTAGGTATTTTAACTGGTGGTTGATAAAATATTAAACTGATTAAGGTGAAACCACAGTGCAGGCATCCCTCAAACAGCAAGTCAACATCTGCAAACAATGGGAAGTAAAAAAATTACATAGAAAACACCTGCATCCATTTATCACTGTGGCTTATGATGACAAGAGTGCAGACGATACAGAACGTTTTGGCATTTAAGCAGCGATAGGTTGATTTAGTCAGCATCCTTGGCAAGTTCGAAAAACTTCCTTGATTTACTACTTCCGATCCACTTTAGGCGCAACGATGAAGGAGTACGTAGTTACAGAAAGTCTCGACAAGAACAATTGCCATTTATCAGTGTGGCTGATGGTGACCACAGTGCTGACATATGCAGAAGGTTTGGGCATTCAAGCATCCTTAGCAAGTTCAGAAACCTTCCTTGATTTACTACTTCTGATCCACTTTACGCGCTCGTCCAAAAAGGCCTATTCCACAACAGCCAACAATGAAGGAATATTTACCAAAAGTCTCCACAAGAACAACAGCCACCAGCGAATTGATGAAACCGATTTACATCCCTGACTAGAATTTCCCTGTTTGTAGTTTTGGATGCATACTTCATGAAACTATGACAATCGCCACAGATCCTCAAATTCTTGATGATCCTTATGGGCACACCCGAAGGCAAAGTTATGAGCCCAAAAGCAAGAGCTAGCTTCTCACTATGGTGTCTCAGCAGCTCGACTTTGGCGCTCTCATCCACATCATGAACATCATGCCCTGTCTCAACCTTGTAACCTAATTTCTTTATTTCTTCCATCACCTCGTCTAGCTTGGAATAAATCTCACGGGTTTGAGGATGTTCTCTCTCCCCGGCCATGAATGTATGAACGTGATGCTTGATCTCAATCCAACTTTTACCCCTCTCCTTAATCGCTTCGCTTTCCCTCAGTACCTGCCTAGACTCAGCAACCTCCTTCCATTTCTTATTCGCCGCATATATACTTGAAAGCAACACATGGTTCCCGGCATTTTCAGGTTCAATCTTAAACAAATGCTTTGCTGCAATCTCACCCAATTCCAAATTTCCTGCATTTTTACATGCTCCCAGAAGAGAACCCCACATGGAAGCTGTCGCTTCGAATGGCATTGTCCTTATCACATTATATGCATCATTTATTAAACCTGCACGGCTTAGAATGTCAACAAGGCACGAATAATGGAGAACATTTTGCGATAAGCAATGTTTTTCTACCATAAGACGAAAATATTTCCGCCCCTCCTCGACTAGTCTCATATGGCCACAAGCCGACAACACCGATAGGTACGTCACTTCATTTGGTAACACACCCTTTTGTTGCATCTTCTCAAATAAAATCATCACTTGTAAGCATCGCCCATGTCTAGAGAAACCCGAGATCATGGCATTCCAAGAAACAATATTTTTATTTTCTTGATCAGAAAATACTCTGTAGGCTTCTTTAATGGCTCCACATTTCGCATACATGTCTATAAGCGCCGAAGAGACATAGATACTTGCACCAACACCCGCCTTTTGTACGACACTATGCACTTGATTACCTTGAATCAAAGCAGCAAGGCCAGCACAGGCAGACAGAAGACAAGAAAGCGTAAACTGGTTTTGCTCTAAGCCGGAAGCCTGCCCTCTACAGTACAACCTCAACGCCTCCCAATAAAGCTCATTTCTAACATACCCGGCAATCATTGAACTCCAAGTTACATCATTTTTCTCCTCTAAGCTCTCGAAAAGACGTGATGCCTCCCTCATAAAGTTACACTTGGAGTACACATCAACCAACGCTGTCCCAACATAGACGCTGGAATGTAGCGCCTTTTTAAAAGCAAACGCGTGCAATTGTCTACACTCCAAAATTGCACATTTCGCTGCGCAAGCGCAAAGAACACTAGATACCGTAAACTCACTAATAGGCTGCTGCACTGCAGCTCTCTGCATTTTAACAAAGAGAGAAAGCGCCTCGTCCTCACACCCATTCTTAGTATACGCCGCAATTATAGTATTCCATGAAACTAAATTTGGTTCAGGCATTTTGTCAAACACTTGACGTGCAGGCTTAATCATTCCGCATTTGCAATACATATTTATCAGCATATTGTTAGTTACTGTGTCAATCCATATGGCGGCTCGAATAATTTGAGCATGGCAGGCTTTACCCTCCATAGTTAAACTGTTTCTTGCACAATATTGCAAAACATTTTGCAGATACGTAACCACCATTGAAAAACACCAAGTACAGTAGTTGAATACTCAAATGCAGAGAATTCTGTTACATAGAGTGGGATAACGTAGATTGGGTCAATTAGATAGTTGTTCGGGTTCATCTTAGTTTCGGTTTTAATTTGATCGGTTTATTATATTTACGGTCTCGGGAGATAAATCGAAATTTGAATTAGTATACCACTCCCGTAAATGCTAAAATAAGGTCTTTCTTCTTTTGGATTTCATTTCAGTTGTTATGAATTCAGTTCACCTCAAGTCTATTAAGTTATACGCAGTTTAGTTCGGTTTAGTTCAACAATATTTTCGTTATTAGTTCAATTCAGTTCTGATCAGTTCAGTTTAATTCACTTCAGTTTAATTCAGTTCAGGTACATTAAGTTCACATTAGTTCAATTTTGACAATTTCAGTCCCAAAAATAAAAGGCCTAAATAGCGTTCGATGTATGGTAAATTGAAGTACGGGGAGGAATTAGTGACTCCATATGCTTTGACGGAATATGTGGATAAACGATCTTAGGTTGCAAGGTGTTTAATCTCAATCGGAACCACGGGTAATTTCATAACGATCTAACTCCATTCGAATAGTGTATTGTACTATACAAGTTATGCACATCCCCCAACTTCGAATTCAGATCAGTTCAGATAATTACATATTAAGCGCGTTTGATTGAATTTCCTAACCAGATGGATAGGCGCATAACACACAATGCCCTTCATTTTTAGTTTGATTATTAGAACATTCATTGACCACAAGAGTACATACACATGATCTTGCTACATGTAACAATACTTTAACTAACTCATGCATTCCCTACTCTAAGTCGAAAACTTATGTACAACTCTACTGAAACTTTCCCAACAAACAGGAAAAAATTGGAAAACATACGAGATTGTCTACATGAGTTAACCCAGTTGGTTAAAACATAACATAGAAAAATAATACAGAGTAATTTTTGAGAATTGGGGCCAAACCCTTGATGGAGCAATCGACTTGAAAATGCAACTTCTTAAATTTGGGCCTGTAAACGAGGGGATAACTTCGTGTACTTGGTTTACATGCTATCACGTATTGGATAGGCGTTCGGGATTCCTACCATTACCCCGAAACAAAAACATGAAAATATTAGGCATGGATAGAACATTGTAACAACAGTCTTTCATCTTTAGCAAAGATGCTTCACAGTGAGAAACTTGAAGCAGTTAGAGAATTCGTGACCGTATTTACTAGTGTACTTTTGGTGGTCATGCCTTATGGAATGTACGAGATGAGACTCCGTGTAGAAGTCTCACAAACCCGAGAAAACTGAGCTTCCCGTCTGAATGTCGAATCCAGTCTTGGAGAACCACATGAACCGGCACTGACGGACTTAGCCCGAGCTCCTGATAAAAAACAACAGTTACATATTTGCATCATTGCTGATCAATGTTGCTTTTACTGTATTACCAACTCATTAGCAAAGAAGTTCGAGAAATTGATATAAGTCACTTACCGAAGCCAGTTCTTCAATCATTATTGGTCGGTTTCCATCCTTCTCAAAAAGCTCGTATGCATGACGTGCATGTTGCTCCCAAGTATCCATTGCTTCTAATTGATGAACACTAATGGCTGCTGCACAAAACTCCTCGAAATCCATTTTCCTGTACTGAAGAGAGCTGACCTGCATCATTAGACAGCAGAGTTCACCACTTCACCTCACCGTGTACTACGAGAATAAGAGATTAACAAGACTAAAGTGAAACTTAAGAAGGATTAGGCAATGATGCATGAAAGTAGAACTAACCATGTTGACATACTCAATAACTCGGGAGTCCTTTATAGCATCTGTAGCATTTCTGATTATTGTCTGTAGATTCGAGCAACCATAAGAGCACGCTCCAGAAAAGAAGGATGTAATTAGGTAACAACCAGAATCAAAACTTACCGTCTTGAAATTTTGCAGTGATACGTAACCGTTTTTGCTAGGAGACAGCATTTGGAATTGCTCTTTCAGATATGTTAGTTGCGATACCGTTAAGGTCCTTGCAAGAGCCTGTCAATAACAAGTAGAGTCGCTCAATTTACATGAAGACGGCTTAAGAAAGCTTGTTTACATGTCGATCTGGCAAACAACTTAGACCATTCGGGTATGGGTTGAGTAAGCTTGGAACGTTTCAAGTACTTTTTGCACATTGATTAGAGTTTGGCATTTATGGGTCAGGTCAGAGTCAGGTCTGATCATGCATATTTGAGATTATGTTCGAGCCTTGGAAGTATTTGCATACCTGAAGAGATGCTTTACGGAGTGATGATGAGCATATATAAGCTCTTACAAGCCTGTAAACTATCATATCTTGGGGAATCTTGATATCCGGATAACCAGAAAACCAAGGATGACCTACATAAAAATCAGCTAATCAGATTCTGCAAGTGGAAAACTCGAGTAGCTGATACCACAAATGTGGACCAAACCCCGTAAATTTCATTATGTATCAACTTGATATATTCCTCACTTACTGAGTGCCTGTGCAGCTGTTAATCTCTTGCGGTAATCCTTGTTCAACAATCTCTTGACAAAGTCTTTTGCCTCCAATGATAATGACGGCCAAGGGGATTCATCGAAACTGGGGTCCGCCTTTAAAACAGCCCGGAATATTCCAGATTCTGTGCGGGCCCAAAAGGGTCTACTACCACATAAAAGAATGTAAGCGATTACGCCGATACTCCACATGTCTGCCTCAGTTCCATAAGATCTGTGGAGAACTTCAGGAGCCACATAATATGCACTTCCTACAATGTCGTTTAATCTCTCGTCTGCACAAACACGCAACCACTATAAGCTCGTTCAACCCGTAAGAAAGTGAGTTTTAGAGAATTGTGCATTAAGTAGTGAACTAATTACCTGGCTTTACGTAGTCTGATAATCCAAAGTCGATCGCTTTTAAAGCGGAATTATCGTCTTTGGAAGTAAACAGAAAATTCTGCAGTGAAGGAATGGAACCAGAATTAGGGAAGTAAAAGAAACAGTATCGGAATTTTCATAGGTTCACAAATGGATAACAGTACTTCAACGAAATTACAAGCATTGAACCAAAAAGATTTTCACTTCTAATAAGCGGGAGATTTTAACGGGTAAAAACAGTGAGTCTGTTACCTCTGGTTTGAGATCCCGGTGAACTACACCTTGAACATGACAGTAAGCTGTCACACTCAAAATCTGGACCATGACGGCCTTTGCATCTTCTTCCGAGTACTTCCCACCTCTAAAGATCAAAAGCCAAAATAAGGTTGTTGCCAATAATACATATCTCATACCTACTTAAAAAGGGTTGATAGATGATTATTGATTAGTACCTTGAAAGGATGCGATCCAACAATTCACCACCAAGACATAGCCTGCGAGTACCAAAGAAATAAAATGGTAAGGCCTACAATAATACTAGTAATATTCAGTATAAAAACATATCGAGATTTTTTTATTAAATGCAAAAACAACAGTTCATATGTCACAAAAGAACATAAGAGTACAGAAAAATTAGAAAGGAGGATGTTATGGAAGAGAGTTTTGAAACGATTCTCGTGTCTGTAGGGAGTATTATTCATTCACTTTCAGCGGTTGCTGCGCAGTACTTGAAGCACAGCATAATGTCAAACCAGCCAGCTCAGGTAATGACGAATGAGACTAGAAATCAGCATTATATGTACCAACACACAGAGGATATCTCCGAAAGACGATAATGAAAATTTGTGCCGTGAATTTTATAGCTTGACCCAACCATGTGCAAACAACTTAATAAGCCATTTTGCTTTATTTAGTTAACCACGCTTACTCCAAAAGAGCAGGAACATAATGTAAGTCTACTGAGATATAAAGAACAATTTTAGTTAATCAAACATAGCACAGTAGCTTACTCCATGACAACATAAACATTTTCCTCATCTTCATACGCCTCATAGAACTGCACTAGATTTTTATGGCCAGTCAGCGCCCGTAATATTTTGACTTCTCTTCTGACGTCCTCAATCGCAATAGCTGTTGTCATCTGTCAAAAGTTACCATTTTTCATAAGACTAAAATGCAATTTTACACTTAATCCTAAACACTATCGAGACTCAAAGGACAAAACCTCACTTACGCCGAAAAAAAAGGCTAATTTGACAGTCATGGCTCATGATTAACAAGCTAGAAACTAAGCATATAGCAGCATACACTAATCAAAGTTCTTTACTTTCCCTTTACACTATTGCCTTCAGAGGGATTCTAAGCAACCAGATAATTAAGGTGCCTTATTTTTTGGATTTGGTAAAGCTCAAGCATCTCCAATTCCGTCTTAAACTTAAAACGGGTCAAGTCAAGTTGATGAGACAAAACGAGGATGAAATAAAATCGTAAAGACTGAAGTAAGACTGCAAGAGTCATCAAAAGATGTGTACCAGACAAGGGACATATCACACATGCGCAATTGTACTTAACAACAAAACATCAATGCCTAACAGTAGTAAGTATACCCCTTTAGCAGATCATCAACAAACAAAGCATTCAATCTACACTCTCTCCATCACAAATAATTGATGCATCAATCAGCAAAAAATAAATGACTGAAACATTAGCTCAACAACAACAACTCCAAGAACTCAATTCCTCAATAAGATCATCCATTTGATACACAAGTAACACAACTCAATAAACATAGCAAACATATATGAACTTGAATACATCCTCCTCGAAGATTTCAGATGTACGCAAACTTACCCCTTCCTCGAAAATCATAATATAAGCATCAAAGCAACAAATTAATAAATAACAAGAAGCATATATCATACACACATGATCAATGGATGACAATAACAACAATCCATTTGAACACACCCTTCGGGGTTCAGATGTACGCAACTTTACCCTTCCCTCGAAAATCACAACATAAGCAAAAAAGGAACAAATCAATAATAACAAGAAGAATTAACAACAATCAATTTGAACACAATTTTCGAGAGTTCAGATGTACGCAACCTTACCCGTACCTCGAAAATCATAACATAAGCATAAAAAACAACAAAATTGAACAAAACCATCAAAATTAAAACCCACACCTTAGCTTTAGGGATAACTTTGATAGCAACATCAACACCCTTCAAGCTACCTTTCTTCCCTTTACCACAACAAGTATACCCAAAATGCCCTCTTCCAACTTCCTCACCAAGTTCATAATTACTCATAAATTGCTTAGAATATCCAAAATTCTTATCCAACCCAATATCACATTCACTACCCTCAGGGATTGAGGCCTCATTGGGCTTGACCGACCCGTGTCGCCGGGCCAATAAAGCCCGGATATGTTTAGCTGGTGAAGGTGGTGGAAATGGGCGCTTAAAAAACCTTAATGGTGTTGAATTCACACTAGAATTTGATGGTGAATTCTTGAACCAACTTGGTAATGGACTTGGACTATAAAATGGGAATTTTGGTGTTTTCCCACTTTCATTATTATTATTTACTGCTAAACTTTGATTATTTTCTACATTATTAATTACTTGATTATTCAATTGAGTTTCTGGGATTTCTATAGGTTTTGCATGACACAAACCCATTGATTAACACTTCTAATTACCCCACTAAATTGACAAAAATCACAGCTTTCTATGAACTAACACACTAATTATAATGAACAAAGATTGAATCTTTATAATTATAATATGAACAAAGATTAAATTTTTTGAGTTAACACACTAATTATAATGAACAAAGATTGAATCTTTTTAAGTGGGTTGCTTAAAAAGTAACAAAAATTGAAATTGAAGTACCCAAAACATGTAAAAGATGAAATCTTTATTGGATTAGGTAGAAAAAAGATGGGAAATTTTGATAAAGCTAGTTTGTATTGTAGGAAAGTATGAATATTTGGAAGGTAAAGATGAAGATGTGAGGAAAAAGGTGTAATCTTTGTGATCAAAACAAAATAATGATAGAGCAAAGTTTGAGCAAAGAACAAAATGAAGGATAGAATAAGGTAAGCTAAGCTAATAAGCTAATTAGTTAAGGAAGAGGTTGGAGAAGTTTTGGTAATAGCAAAAAAAAAAATATGAGAGGGATATATAGTTCTAGTAATTGAGAGGAAAAAAAAAAGGAGAATTAAAAAGGGAAATAAATTGAAGAGTGAGAATAAAAGTAGTGGAAGAGGTGAAGACTGAAGAGGGTAAGAAATGAGGAAGGAAGGAAAGGTGGAGGGAAGAGGGTAAGAAATGGGAAAGAATATGGTAAAGATCAGTAGGTCTTGCTTAAGACGGGTCGGATCTTACAACGTGTATTTTGTGAGAGGAAATAGGTAGAGGGGACAAGGTGGGCTCCCCCCATGTGCTCTCCACTCACCCTTGATGGGTATTTTGTGAGAGAATATGGTATCCGTCTTAAGGTTAAGACGGATACCTCGGTCTGAAATAAGAATTTGTGGGTAAAGATTAGTATTTTTAACCGTGTTTAAGAATGACCCACCTAATTGATTAAGGGAAGTGATAACGGTTTTACTAAAATGTTACTCAAATACAAGCTAATTTTAGGAATATTTTATTATTCTTTTTCTCATAAATTGAGTGACATTGGTAAAAGCGGTAGTGACATTATCATTACTCTTGATAAATGGTGGCAATGAAAGTAGTTGTAAAGATTTTAAGTTAGGATGATCGTAAGTAAGACCTACTCAAAAAAATCAATATGAGTACGTGTTAACCTTCTTATTTAGTTGTATTAATCTAGGCTCAAAATGAGTGGAATAAATAGCATATCTTTGTAACACTCGAGATCCCAACAGGTTAAAATGCGAATACATAGTCATATGTAAAATTGTTAGTACATAGTTAGGGCCATAAACTAACATTTGCTCTTAAGTAGCATACTTTCGTCTCATTTAAACTTTCTCATAAGGTAACACTTCCTAAAACTGCTTTACGATTACTATTACATGATTTCACATAGAGTTGGACATTAGTGCGGGCTGGCCCGACCCGCACTGACCCGGCCCGCCCCACCGGGCCTCTTTCTTATTGGCCAGATGTACTGGCCCGCACAACCCACAACCCAAGCCGGGTCAGGCTCGGGCTCTCTCCCCGAGCCCGCCCAACCCGCATAAAATTATGCCACTTTTTACCAATCGAGCCGGTTCAAGGTCACCAATTCCAAGCCCGGCCCGCACCACTAAAGCCCACAATGTGGGCTCAGGCTCCCCCCTCCCCAACGCGGCCAAACACGTGCTGGCCCGTCCCACTGTCCAGGTCTAGTTTCACAATTATAGAACATTTCAAATTAAATTTATTTAGTTACTCGGTTTTTAATTGTCACTAAAAAGTGAAACTTCGTAGTTTTCATAATTTGTGATTTCTCATCTTAAAGTTGAGGTATTATCCTCTCCTTATAATGTTAATTACGCCGTTTTATACAGATACAAATAAAATAATTCAAACAAAGGTATTGCTTTCTATAATAAAAAAAATTGATCAAAATCATCATACCGTTATATAAATATTATATTCTTGTACAATATTGGTCGCAAATGTTAATCCATATGTGCTAATTCTAATCTACATCAAAAGTGCTATCAAGACTTGTTTGATAAGATAAAAAGGGCTTAATGTAAATGATTGTCTTCATTGTATACTATTAATACTAAATTAATTGGGTTGTTATAGGTTAGAGACATTAATATAAGTAATTAAACAAAATTTAAATGTATAATAAGACATAAATTCTCATTTGTGATGTGGCGATCCGGTCGACGGGTCAAATTCCCCTCACAAAGAGCAAGTATGAGGTAAGTGGGGGACAAATAAAACCATTTACTTTCCTTGTCACTTGCTCTTTATGAAAGAGATTTGACTCGTCGTAAGTTTACGACGGATCCTCTTATCACAGGCAAGACTTATCGCAACTTCGCAAGTAACAAGGGTGGATTAAAAAGGTGGAGAAGAGGACACTTTGTGTAAAGAGACAAACTAGAAATAATGGGGGTGGTGGTGGGGCATTGGTGCTTGGATTCTTCCAGGCTGTCTTTTTGTGATTTCAAATACTGTAGAATTATTATTATCATATTATCATTTCAATTGATGTAATTGCAGGTTAAAGTTGTGATCTTAATACATTTGTCTCTGTCTTTCTTGTGTTTCTACTTTGACTGCCTTATGTATTTTGAACTAGTTTTAAACCCGTGCATAAAATGCACGGGTCGTATTATCATAATTGCATGCGCTATTATTGGACACATGAACTAAATAGTTTAAAATTAAAAAAACGTGTATTAAGTATGCTAAAACGTGGAAGTAATTGGCGTAGACTCACTAAAAAAAATACCCATTTATAAAAATTACACATATAGGGGTGACCATTTACATTTAAATTTCATTATACTCCCTCTATTCAACTCTACTTTGCACCTATTCCTCTTTGGGTCATTCAACTCCACTTTGCACCTTTCTTTATTTGTCAATGTAAAAGTCCACAAATAATGTACTTTTATTACTTAAATATTATTAAAGCAACATTTTCATATTAATAAAGCAACATTTTCTTTCAATTTGTGTACTTTTATTACTTTAATATTGTCATCTTAAAACTTGTGCATAAAGTATAAGTGTAAAGTGGAGTTGAATAGAGGGAGTAATATTTTTATTAATTTGTGTATTAGGTCGGTCCCCTTGTTCCTTGTTAGAAATACGGAGTACGATCCAAAGAATGATACTCAGCTAAAAGCCTAGAAGCGTAGTTCCTTATCTAATCTATAGTCTATATTTAGATCAGTTGAGTTTGTTGTACTAATTTCAACCAAACATATCTGATTTTTATTACTTCGATTTTTATCCTTCATTAACTTTTTAGGTTTATATATGCATTTTTTATTTTTTGGCGTCTTAAGATTGCAAAAACTTGGCGTCTTAATGAGTTATACACTTATACGGAATAGGACACAGTTTAAGTACCCCGTCTAATTTTGATGTTTGATGATATTATATTCATTTTTATTAATGTTGATAACTCTATCCATGAATTTTTTTTCTACACATATTTTTATTTTTGATCGATTTCTATCTTATAAGCATTTTTTTTTCTTTTTTTTTACGCTTCTTAAATTCAGGTTTTTAGTATTAATAATTTATTTCTATTTTTCATCCAGTCTTTTTATTTTACTAATTCTTATGATAAATTTTTATTTTAATTAAATAAATGGCTATTATAAATTTATGATCAAATTACTTTCTTTTTCACTGTTATTTTTTTTTTTTTATTGGAAGTAAATTGTATTAATTCAAATTACTGAATACTTAACATTTATTTTTATTATATTACTGTTTTTTTGTTTAGTATATACATTAAATTGATGGACTTAATTATTATTATTATTTTACATTATAGTTTATGTATGTTCAGATTTTATAATATAGGTCGACAGACTTAATTAACGAATTTACTACTCCTATACCTGTCAATACTTGACCTGACTCGTAAACCCGACCTGGCATTAAAGGTCAAAGACCCGTCCGCTTATCTTGACTCGCAACCCAATTGTTCAAAACCGACCCATTGGTGTTTATCAAATTAATAAAATGGAGTATGCTTCATATTATTAGGGGCGGACTCGTTTGAGAGGTACAATTTGTCTTCGAAGAAGCTTAATTTGGCCCATATACCTCCCTTAGAATCCATATAAATTACGCAGCTTGCTTACTAACCCTATATTCCGTATGATTTACTATCACTCTCCTATTGATTGCCTCTCACCTTTCGCCGCCCCCAACAGTCCCTCTCACTTCCTTCTCAGTTCTCAGTACAAAAAGCACAATAGTCCATTCTACTTTAAATTTACTCCTTTATCTCATTTTCCTTCTTATTCTAATTTTCCTTAGCATCACATAAACAATATGCATCCTATCAAATTTTACTAATTTCTTAGTTTAGATTTGTCATCAGAGCTCTTATTCAGGGTGGCAATCGAAGGCGTATGTCTTACAAATTATTTATCTTTTTACTTTTTAACACTGTATATTTGATTATTCATAAGTATAAAATTCATCGTTGAATAATTTCTCGAACAAAATTATTTATGTTTTCTATGATTTTTTTCATTTCAAGTTATTTGTCTTTTTACTTTTTAACATTGTATATTTGGTTTTTTTCATAAGTATATAAGTCGAATAATTTCTCGAACAAAATTATTTCTGTTTTCTATGATATTTTTCATTTTTTTTTTATATTAATGATATTTCTCCTTATTATAAATTTATAATATATGGTTTGAAAATGTATAGTATATTAATTTAAAGGAGATGCATGTTTGGAGTAAACTTCAGGAGTAATTATATCTGATGAAGAACGTGGGAAGCCTACCTCATCAATAAAAAAAAGTTACTTTTTCAAAATTTGTATTTTCTTTTTGTATATTATTTCTGGAATAAAAATTTTCGAATTATTTTTATTTTTGTATAAATTAATTTTTTGATTGTGTATGGACTGAAATATTTATGAGATGTAAAATTTCATATTGTGGGAATTGTAATATTATTTATGGAATATAAAATTTCAAATCATTTTTATTTTTGTATATTATTTTTGGATTATAAAATATCTACTCCCTTTTTTTTTTATGAATGTAATTTAAAAAAATTTTGACTTAAATTTTATTTATATTTATATAATTAGATCATATTATATAACTCCAATAAAGAATGTAGGATATGTAGAATAGTTGGAGAGTGTTAGAGAGAGTAATTAAATAGAGAGAGCATGAAAGAGAGTAATTAAATGGTGTGGAATTTATGTGGGTCCTACTTGCTAAGAAAAAGGGGAAAAAGCAGGGTTTTTTTTCAGCCAATAGGAGGGCTGTAAAAAACTCCCTT
>JAIUZE010000682.1:0-57716 GCA_022085475.1 Heliosperma pusillum
AGGAATCGGGTCTGTTTTTACGCAATTTGCGGAGTTTAAGTTGACAGACCGATAAAGTTACAAATATCTTAGATATTTTTATTAGTTTAATCATATTAATTAAAAGATCTAATATGAGTGGAAAAAAAAGTGACATGGGGCGTATGACTCCTGTCAAAGTCGGGTTTCGGGACTTAAGTTGACCCGGGAATAGTTAAATGACGTTTGGGGTTAAATCATAAAAGTTGAGGTCGTGAAAAGTAAATTAACGATTAAACTTATCATAATTCAAATAAATCTTATAAAAATAAAGTCAAAGATGACTTAAATGTCAAGAAAAGTTTAGGACGACTTAAAAGTCAATAAAAGTCAATGACGACTTTTAAAAAGTCAAGAAAAAGTCAAAGACGACTTAAAAGTCAAGAAAAGTCAAAGATGACTAAAAACGGTCTTTTCATGAAATCTCTCAGAAATTCCAAATACGAACGCGGAATTTCAAAATACGACTCGAAACAATAAATTCTATTTTAAAAACTGAAGTCTGCTGAAAAGTGTTAGTAAATATTTTTACTAGAAAAATTGGGTACTTTTCGGGTTGTTACAATATATGAATGAGGGTTCAGTGGCATCGCTTCCAGAGTTTAGAAATCTAAATGCCCTCGGGGATGGACTCCTGTTAAGCGAGGGCACACAAGGAGTCAGGTGAGCGTTTTGAACCCTACTGGATATATCGTCGTAAGAGATGGTAGTTGTGGGAGAGATAGCAGTAATGAGTTATAGTTGCGTGGGTTAGGAGGATGTATGTGATTTGTGTGAATTTTGCTCCTTGTCACAATCATTCTAGATTGATATTAGTTCGTTACTCGTGTTATGAGTCGATAATCTATGATGAAGTATTGGTGTCATGTGTATAGCGGATGAGGATGTTGTGGTTGTGAATGGTATGGCCATTTGGTTCATATGATAGATGTAACACCCCCGATTTTGTAATAATGAGTATTTACTAAAGTCGTGAATTTTATAAAATTCTCTTTTACTTTTATTGGTAAAAATATTTTAAATCGATAATTTATGATTTCGAAGCTTTAAATTAATGTTAAATTGAATTTAGTTTAGTTGGGTAGAAACCGTCGTATTTCAGTCCGTTATGAGCCCATAATCGGACTCTACTCGAAAATCCGAGTGGGTCAATACCACCTTGAGTATTGGGCATTTTACTACTCACCTTCTCAAAAGAAATCCACCACAAATCTCCTCACATTTCAGCATCATCTTCTCCTTCCTCAACACTAAAAACTCTATTAAACATCCATAACCCAAAAAACTTAAGACGAATGTCGTTTCTTCGTCTCTTAACGAAACTTCACGATTTTTACATCATTCTTCTCCTCTCATTCTCCTCTTCCTTTTCATAACATAAAATATCATATTCTCCCAACTTATTATAAAAATTTATCTTTTAGATCTATTCTTTGTTTCTTTACGGAATTTAATTCCGTTTAGTGTTTCGGAATCCTCGCACCGTCCTCTTTCCTTCTAGACAGTAAAATATTGAATCTTTTAACTTTATTTTAAGACCAATTTTCCAAAAATTTGGTTTGAGTTTCTTAGCATATTAATTGTCGTAAAAGGTGGAATTTGAAGAGATGGCCCAACGGAATCCATTACTATCAATGGCTTGCTTAAGGATTTCTTAATTGGAGTGCTAATAAGGTAATGTTGACGGGTTACTCGATATCACCTTTTATGTATTTTCTATATGTTTTAGGGTAGTGTTTATGAGAAAGACGAGTTATTTGTTAGCCATTGACATGAATTGATGTTGTTCCATGTTGAAAATGTTGAAATATGTTTCATATTTCTTCTTATGGTGAAAGTAAGTATTTTTTGTACTAACCCTCCTCTAGTTGTAAGGAAATACTTTAAAGACATTAATGACGGTTTAATTCATGTATGTTGGATGTGTTGATGCTCATATGTGTGTGGAATGTTAATTAATGATTGTTTATGTTGATAATGATAAATGGGTTTGAGTTTGTATGGATTAAAGATGGGTTTGGTGTTGTTTCGGAGTATTGGCCGGCCGGCTGGGAGCTCCATGTAAGTTCTGCAAACTTTGGGAGTGAAATGTGCCCATGCCGGCCGACCGGTAGGGGGTACCCTGTATTTTGACAAGTTTTTGGAGTGTGCCTAATGTCCCAGCCGGTCGGGCCGCTGAGTATATGGTGTAACTTTCGAAGTGCCCTTGGTCCATTTCCTCTGCATTGACCTGATCCAGTCGGCCGACCGGCCGCCGGTGGACCCCCTGTAAGTTCTTCTTTCTTCTTTTTCACACGACTTCATATGACACGGTTCCTATGGTTAGTTTTCGTTATAATATTATGAAATGGCCTTGAATATTTATATATGGACTATAACGTATCTCACATGATTTATTCACATGTTTAGTGACGGTTTTGGATATTTAACTCATTTAAGTCATTTGTCCCTTGAGTAGTAGGTTGAGTCTTGGTTGTTGGATGATATTGAACTCTCATCTCCCGTTTGTACTATTATACTCATTGGGCCTCGTGTCGGAGCAATGGGGGTACATCCTGCTATGCTTAGGTATATGTTAGTGGGGATATGACGACGTTGTTGGGAGGCACACGCATAGCATTAATCGACCCGGCCGTCAAATGTTGTATACTTACGAGGTGGTGTCATTGCATGTAGCGTACTTGCTTGTTCATTCTTGACCTCATCTCTCGTGCGGGTTTAGGCGGAAGATGATGCTTGTGTTGGAGCTAGTGTCCTCCACAGTTAGTGTGATAACAGCTAAGGTTCACAGGGTATACTTTGTATTATAATCAGTTGATTAACGTTTATCGATAAGGGTTGGCTTGCTAGATAAGTTTGACGTTATTGTCATACAGATGGCGGTGATCAACTGATCCCTAAAAGTCACACCTAAAGGGTGTGTTTGAGATATGTGATTATTTGAGAAAATAATCATATTGATGCCTTATTAAATGACTAAAAAGTTAGTTGATGTATTTGACTACAGTAGGTCTTGCTTAAGACGGGTCGGATCTTGCGACGGGTATTTTGTGATAGGAAATGGGTAGAGGGGACAAGATGGGCACCCCCCATGTGCTTCTCCACTCACCCTTGATGGGTATTTTGTGAGAGAATATGGTATCGTCTTAAGCTTAAGACGGATACCTCCGTCTTAAATAAGAATTTGTGATTTGACTAAAAGGTTAGTCAATGTGATGATGATACGATTATTTAATAACGATTAAATAATGTTAGCTGGTAATTGAATATAAAATGTTATATTTAATCAATGTATATAATGTTGGTCTAAACTAAATGTAAACTGTTATATTTAGGTTGGTGGATATGTATTACACGATATTATTATAGTGTATTGGTCCGGCATTACTCGGTTTATGTGACGGTCCATTACTAGTAATAATTAGAATACATATTGCATTATGTCCATGTTAAAATAAGATGCTAACTACCTAATATAGGTTGAGAAAAATAAGGAAACTAGGGTTTTTATTTTTCTTGGCTTTCCTCTTGTATTTCACGGCTCTAGTGAGATTAAAAGAAAAAAAAAATAAAACCCTAATTACTCGATGAATCTCACGGCACACACAAGGTGAAAAGAGAAGGAAAATTCTGATTTTAACTCTCTCATTCATCTTCATATTCATCATCAATATACACACAAAATTAGAAGTAATTTTTGGGTATTCGTTCTAGCACGACAAAGGCATTTCTTGAACCATCTTGGGTGTAACGATTAGGAGAATACCTACTTTGGTATTTGTTCTTAGGCCTTTTTCTAGGACCGAAGGTTATTTCTTAATCTTTTGTTTATATTATGCAATTTCATTTATGACTAGAAATTCATATATTTATAATTTCATTATAATCCGAAAAATTTAAAGGGAAGTATACCGATATTTCCCACAAGTGGTATCAGAGCATTTGACTATGAAATTATTTTATATGTTTTCATATTTGATGAAATACAAGATATGAAATTTTTGTTTTGTTTTTTTTTGTTTTTTGTTTCGGCTGAAAGAAGAAAAAAAAATTTCGGCTGAAAGAAGAAAAAAAAATTAGGGTTTGTTTTTTTTTTGGTACTGTTCACGGCTAGGGAAAAAAAAAATTTGGTACTGTTCACGGCACTGTTCAGCCGTGAGGAAAAAAATTTTTTGCCTTGTTTTTTTCCTTTTTGATTCATATATGTTGTTTTAATATGTTAAGATAATAATATGATGAATTTGTTGATATTTTGATTTAATGAGGATTAAATTGAAATGTAAAAGGAATTTGTTTTGGATGTTAAAGAACATTCATTGTGCTAAATTTTTCGATATGAATATACAAAATAATTATGATTAGTTGAGTAATTTGATAATCGATTAATCATGATTTAGATATTCATCTTAAAAGGTTAATTTGAATCACCTAGTTTGTATCAATGTTTAATAATGATTAGATGTTGAATGTTTGTACCGATCTAGTTTTATTAACATGATCAAATTAATAAGATTAATTTGTCTGTTTTTGTTTTGTTTTTTTAAAAACCGAAAAAAAAAAAAAAAAAAAAAAAATTTTTTTTGTATCTGCTACTGTTCACGGGTACTGTTCATCCGTGAATAGTGAAAAAAAAATTATTTTTATTTTTGTTTATTGCATTATAAAGATAATGTATGTCGTTTTGTTGTTGTGAAAAAGTTCACAATGATAGATACCCTATTATTTTAAAAAGGTTTAAAATAATGTTGATTTTAATTTATGTTATACCCGATAATATGAATTAAATTGGATTATGGTTGATTAAAATTGTTGTGTACAATTAAGGAATTGTCACATAATTTTGATCATTTTAAAGGTGGTTTGGATAAATTAATCATCATAATTAATGAATTATGTTTTGAATGTTTAATTTATTTTGTTGATGCATTTTTATTTTGTTGAATGAATGAATGGATGAATGGATTATTTTGGTATTTTTACAAGAGGTTGTAATTTGTATTGCTTAGTGTGGCCTTAGTAGATTGTGTTATCGTAATGATGTTAACATGGTCTTTGATGTATTTTGAGATCTCGAATCTCCCCTTTGTAATCTTTAATTATAATTTTTAAATTAGAATGTAAATAGGTTTATATTTTGTAATTTTTAAAAATTGTATTTTTGAGAAGACCAAAGATGGAGATCGGATAGCTCACTGCCGCTACATGGACCAAGATGGAACATCAAGTCAAGCTTCTAGGGTCCATAAGGATGGATTCCAAAGTGTATTTTTGTTCTATTTTGATAGGATAGGCCACACTAGGACTTTTTACTTTGTTTTTCATTTTTCCGTTCTTATTGTTTTTCTTTTGCATAATAGTTATTGCATCATATTCCGCCTAAACCAAACCACCTACTACTACTTAATTGCATGAAAATTGACTCATATAGATTGTATGTTAATTATCATGGACATCCAGATGTCACTCAAAATTCTAAAAGCTATCATCTTAAATTATTCATGCTCTAAATGCTAGATCATTCGTTCACTTCAATGAATAAAATTAAAGCTGATGGACCTTCCTCTAAAACCCAAAATTGAGATTAGTCTTTATAGGGAAAACTGCTATGACTCCCTTCTTCGTCGGTAGGCATATAGGACCTTACTCTCCATATGACCCCTTCTACGTTGGGTAAGTAGTATGTGTTGACCTATTTTACCTCAACATTATAGTCCGAGTAATATCTCATGATTATGATGGACTAAAGATAGAATTTACGGAAATTTATCGACCACGAATTCTAAAAGTAGAATTAGCCAAGAAGTTGGCTTATCAATTTACAGAAATTGAGTCTTGGGATCATTTATATAATACTTGAGGGAGGTCAATTGTGTAAATGGAAGAGTCTTTGCATTAATCAGTTTTGCATTAGACTTAATTAAAACGATGAAAATGCTTATTATGTTTTATCTCCTTTCTCGCAGTGTAGCATTCATTTATATCGATAAAACTGTTATAACATATGGCTGGACATGCTGATGCCCCTATGCCAAGTGCCACGCTCGCACGCGAATCCTGGCTTAAGATGTTTATGGACAACATGAATCAGTACACGCGACTGAAGAATAACGGGTCCAACTTTGCGGACTGGGACGCTTCATTACGGAATGCTGCCATAGCTGACGGTAAGCTCAAGTACTTGACTGAGCCACTACCGCCTAACCCAGGCCCCAATGCAGGAGCCAATGAATCACTTGCTTATAGTGATTTCGTAATGGAGGCGGGTGCGATAAAGAACGTACTCATCTTTTCAATGGAATCCAATTTGCAAAGATGATTCATTGCCTAAGGTGCAAACAAGATTTTCACCACGCTCACTAACGAGTTCTCAAAAGCACCGCAGATCGTTATGTATGAGCTTACCTCTCGCTTCTTTGAAGCGAAACTCCAGAAGGGTCAACCGGTTAGCCCACACACTCTCGATATGATCGAGAATCTCGAAAAACTGGAGGCACTTGATTGCAAAATCAAAGAGAGCGTGGTCATTGACCGCATGCTTTATTCACTTCATGATGGTTTTGCCCAATTCAGGGCAAATTACTTTATGAATGATTTGAAGAGAAATCCTCATCAGCTACACTCACTTCTCATACAGACTGAGAAGGATCTGAAATTGAGTGGGAGCCTGAAGCAGGACATTCTCATGATTGCAAATAAGGGTAAGGGTAAGGGCAAGGCTCATGCCGACCTAGCTGTAGGGAAGCCGAAGTTCAAGAAGCCAGGAAAGGGCAAGAGTGGGCCTAGTGAGACTAGCAGTATCTCACAAGTCAAGACAAAGAGCAAAGAAAACATGGAGTGCCACCATTGCCACAAGACTGGGCATTGGAGGCGGAACTGTCCCGTGTATGCTGAAGACGTAAAAGCACGCCGCGTCACTCCTGTTGGTATGTCTTCTTTTATTCATATGATTGAGATTAACCATGCAAGTTTCGGAACTTGGGTACTTGATACTGGTTGTGGTTCTCATCTGTGCAATCATTTGCAGGGCCTAAGAAACATCAGAACTCTCGAAAAGGGTGATGTGGACCTGCGAGTGGGGAATGGAGAAAGAGTAGCTGCCATTTCAGTGGGAACATATGTAATCCAACTCCCGAGTGGATTTGAGTTATTTTTAAATAACTGTTACTATGTACCCAGTTTATCTAAAAACATTATTTCTGTTTCCGTACTCGATAAGGACGGTTTTTCATTTGTAATAAAGGATAATAGCTGTATTTTCTCCTTTAACGAAATGATTTATGGTAAAGCAGTTTCCATGAATGGGATTTATGTTTTAGATCAAACCACAGATATATTGCATGTGAGTAATAAAAAGGTAAAGGTTGGTGACAAAGATCAAACCTATCTATGGCATTGCCGTATGGGACACATAAATGAAAAACGCGTGAAGAAGCTCATTGACAATGGGACTATCTCCCCATTTGACTATGCATCATTTGGCACGTGTGAATCATGTCTCATAGGCAAAATGACTCGAATTTCCTTCAAAGGTGTTGGAATGCGCGCTGCTGACCTATTAGGACTCATACATACTGATGTGTGTGGACCTATGTCAATCAACGCTAGAGATGGCTATAGATATTTTATCACTTTCACGGACGATTTGAGTAGATATGGATATGTCTACTTAATGAAGCACAAAAGTGAGTCCTTTGATAAGTTCAAGGAATACCAGAATAAGGTTGAAAACCAGCTGGGTAGAAAGATTAAAGCACTACGTTCAGATCGTGGTGGCGAATATCTTTCGAATGAGTTTGATCAACACCTTAAAAACTGTGGTGTAGTACTACAGTTAACTCCACCTGGAACACCTCAATTAAATGGTGTGTCCGAACGGAGAAATCGAACATTACTTGATATGGTTCGATCCATGATGAGTCACACGGTAGTGCCTGATTCATTGTGGGGCTATGCTCTTTTGTCAGCTGCTCTTATACTTAACCGAAGTCCGTCTAAAGCTGTTGACAAGACTCCATTTGAAATGTGGAAGGGAACAGTCCCTAACTTGTCCTTTATTCGGGTTTGGGGCTGCGAGGCTTATGTCAAGTGGAGACACGAGGATAAGCTCGGCCCGCGATCGGTCAAGACATACTTTATTGGTTATCCAAAAGGAATGTTTGGTCATTACTTTTATTCGCCTACCGAACAACGTGTTTTTGTTGCGGCTAGTGCGAAGTTTCTAGAGAAAGAATTTCTCGAGAACAAGACGAGTGATAGAACCTTCGATCTGTCGGAGATTCAAGAACCAACAACCGAGCAACCGATGGAGGAAGATGTTCCTTCATCTTCTGCTGCGGTTAATATTCCTGAGGAACCTAGAAGGTCGGGTAGAGTCTCCATACCTCCAGACAGATACATTGGTATGGTCGAGGAGAACGATAGAGACGATGTTTTGCTCCTAGAGAGTAACGAACCCGCTACCTAACCCTAAAAATACTAAGAAAGTGTGCAAGCTTAAGCGTTCCATTTATGGACTTAAGCAAGCTTCTCGGACTTGGAATCATCGCTTCGACCAAGTCATAAAAGCAAATGGTTTCACTCGATCGGTTAAGGAACCATGTTTATATGCCAAGTCGAGTGGGAGTAAAATCGTTTTCTTGATATTGTATGTCGATGACATACTGTTGATAGGGAATGATATTCCTCTCTATCTTTGGTTAAGGTATGGTTAAAGAACCATTTCCAGATGAAAGATCTGGGCGAGGCACAGCGCATATTGGGAATCCGTATCTACAGAGATAGATCGCGACGGATGTTATCACTTAGTCAGGAGTCTTATATAGATAAGATTCTTGAAAGGTTCAGCATGACCAACTCCAAGAAGGGGTATCTTCCAATGACGTCTGGGATGCATTTGAGTAAAGCTCGGGCACCCAAGACATCTGAAGAGGTCGAGCGAATGAGTCGAATTCCTTATGCATCAGCTATAGGATCGATCATGTATGCCATGATATGCACACGTCCAGACGTGGCATATGCTTTGAGTATGACCAGTCGGTACCAAGGCAATCCAGGTGAAACACACTGGATAGCTGTTAAAAATATCCTTAAGTACCTACGGAGGACTAAGGATTGGGTATTGACTTATGGAGGAGAAATTGAGCTTTGCGCAACCGGTTACGCAGATGCTAGCTTCCAAACGGATCGGGATGACTCGAAATCTCAGTCTGGATTCGTATTTACTCTTAATGGCGCTGCGGTTAGCTGGAAAAGCTCCAAGCAGAGTGTTATAGCAGATTCTACGACTGAGTCCGAGTACTATGCCGCTTCAAAGGCTGCAAAGGAAGCTATATGGATGCGTCAATTCTTACATGAACTTGCCATAGTTCCTAGTTCGAATGACCCGATCACCATCTATTGTGATAATAGTGGTGCCATCTTCCAGGCTAAGGAGCCTAGGTCTAGCAACAAATCTAGACATGTACTTCGGAAGGCTCACATGATCAGAGATTACGTGGAGCAAAAGGAGATAGTGATAGACAAGATTGCTACGGATGATAACATAGCAGATCCTCTCACTAAACCGTTAAGACATGATAAGCATGAAGGGCACGTTACTTCCATGGGAATTAAACGTGTTCCTGAGTTGTATTGGTGTTTGTATGAATTAGATACATTTTTCATATACTAATAATAACTTCATCGTATTGTTTTCATATTTTGTTTTTCATGTGGATTGTAAGGACAACATTGAACATTACAAAGTGAACTGAATAACATTATATGTGTTTTGGTCCGTAATCGCCTACATGAGCTGATAACTCTGGCTATTATATTGTTGAGTCGATTGATGGTGGGTTCAACGAGCCATAAGTCAAACTGTTGACTGATCGATCACAAATACGAGTTATAAGGATACCTCGTAGGACATTGTAATTCGTGACGACGTTATGGAGTCCTAAATGTTTAACAACATTCGGTGCCAGGTCGTGGATTGGACGTCCATAGTGTTCCTAGAGTCGATTCTTTTGACTATCGACTGTCTCTTGAGATTAAGGCAGTTTTTGGGTGACTTTGGTTTCTTTCTCACGGTCGACCGTAACAGGAGGCCAAGCAGATTTTTACTGGGTCATTTCATACTGTGCTTACATCTGCAGGATTCGAGTTGAGGAAAATATCCAACCCTTTATCAGGTTTTGTTATTTCTCAGGGCCACTCGAGGAGTAGTAACTGAAATGCATGGCCATGCTCGAATAATGATTCGTTTATCAGTTGAGTTACTCTCTAGTCGGGAAAACCACTCTTGATACTGATCACTTGTAAAATACGACCTTTGTGAATGCGGACTTTGCAAATTGTTTTACATTGAGTGGGAGAAATTTAAGGATATGAGAATCGGTTATCGCACATACACTTGTAAGGACAAGTGGGAGATTGTTGGAGCTAGTGTCCTCCACAGTTAGTGTGATAACAGCTAAGGTTCACAGGGTATACTTTGTATTATAATCAGTTGATTAACGTTTATCGATAACGGTTGGCTTGCTAGATAAGTTTGACGTTATTGTCATACAGATGGCGGTGATCAACTGATCCCTAAAAGTCACACATAAAGGATGTGTTTGAGAGATGTGATTATTTGAGAAAATAATCATATTGATGCCTTATTAAATGACTAAAAGGTTAGTCGATGTATTTGACTAAAAGGTTAGTCAATGTGATGATGATACGATTATTTAATAACGATTAAATAATGTTAGCTGGTAATTGAATATGAAATGTTATATTTAATCCATGTATATAATGTTGGTCTAAACTAAATGTAAACTGTTATATTTAAGTTGACGGATATGTATTACACGATATTATTATAGTGTATTGGTCCGGCATTACTCGGTATATGTGACGGTCCATTACTAATAATAATTAGAATACATATTATATTATATACATATTAAATGAGATGCTAACTGCCTAATATAGAGGTTGAGTTAAATAAGGAAACTAGGTTTTCCTTCTTCTCTTCTTGATGTCACGGCTCATATAGGGTGAAAAGAAGTTTTCTACTAACCCGAATTTTGACTAAAAGTGACGGCACACACAAGTCAGGAGAGAAAGAAAATTCTGATTTTTATCTCTCTTATTCATCTTCATATTCATCATCAATATACACACAAAATTAGACGTAATTTTGGGTATTCGTTCTAGCACGACGAAGGCATTTCTTGAACCATCTTGGGTGTTACGATTAGGAGAATACTTACTTTGGTATTTGTTCTTAGGCCTTTATCTAGGACCGAAGGTTATTTCTTAATCTCATGTTTATATTATGCAATTTCATTTATGACTAGAAATTCATATAGTTATAATTTCATTATAATCCGAAAATTTTAAAGGGAAGTATACCGATATTTCCCACACGTGCTCCTTTTACGGGAAAAGGGACACAAGCAAGTGAAGTATTAAAACTCATACATACGGATGTATGCGGTCCAATGACTATCCAAGCTAGAGGTGGTGATCACTACTTCATTACTTTTACCGACGACTTGAGTAGATATGGATATGTCTACTTGATGAGGCATAAAAGTGATGCTTTTGAAAAATTCAAAGAATTTCAAAATGAAGTAGAAAACCAATTGAATAAAAAGATTAAAGCCCTACGACCCGATCGTGGTGGTGAATACTTGAACAATGAATTTGATTCACACCTAAAAGTTTGTGGTATAGTATCACAATGGACTCCTCCTGGGACACCTCAATTAAATGGTGTGTCCAAAAGGAGAAATCAAACTTTATTAGATATGGTTCGATCTATGATGAGTCTGACAGAGCTTCCTGATTATTTTTGGGGTTTTGCTATCTTATCTGCAATATTTTCACTAAATGAAGCCCGACTAAAGCGGCAAACAAGACTCCATATGAGATATGGACAGGAAAAGTCCCTTATAGTGTGTTACTTTTGAAAGTACGAACCTATTACTACAAAGCAGCCATTTCTAGTCCCGACTCAAAGCTTTGGCTAGAAGCCATGCAATCCGAATGGTTCTATGTACGACAAAAAAGTATGGGATTGGTTGATTTACCTAAGGAGGTAAGACCTCTTCAGTGTAAGTGGATCTATAAGATCAAAAGTGGCATAGATAAACATAATGGTTTACAAAGCTAGATTGGTGGCAAAAGGTTCACCCAAGTTCATGGTCTTCACTATGACGAAACCTTCGCCCCAGTCGCCATGCTTCGATACATAAGGATTATCTTAGCGGTTGCCGCATTCATAATTATGAGATTTGGCAAATGGATGTCAAAACCGCCTTCTTGAATGGGATTCTAGAAGAGCAAGTGTACATGACACAACCTGAAGGTTTGTGGATCCATCAAACCCTAAGAAGGTATGCAAAACTTAAGAGATCCATCTATGGTCTTAAGCAAGCATCCAGGAGTTGTGGAATCATCGTTCGATCATGTAATTAAACAAAATGGGTCACTGACGTGCGAGGAGCCATGTTTATACTGAAGTTTAGTGGGAGTAAAGTAATTTTCGTCTTGTATGTAGATGACATACTACTCATTGGGAATGATATTCCAATGCTCACTTCTGTGAAGGAGTGGCTAGGAATACATTTCCAAATGAAAGACTTAGGAGAGGCCCAGCGCATCTTAGGTATCCGGATCTATAGGGATAGATCTAAAAGGATACTAGCATTAAGTCAAGAAACTTTTATTGATAAAATTCTTGATCGGTTCAACATGAAAGACTCTAAGAGAGGCTTTCTTCCTATGGGAAGTGAGATCACTTTGAGCAAGTCAGAGTGCCCTACGAAACCCGAGGAGATTGAACGCATGAAATTGATCCCTTACGCATCTGCAGTTGGATCAATCATGTATGCTATGATGTGCACTCGTCACGATGTTGCATATTCTTTGAGCATGACAAGTCATTACCAAGCAAATCCAGGTGAGAGTCACTAGATAGCCGTAAAGAACATCCTTAAGTACTTGAGAAGGACCAAGGATTCGTTCTTAGTGTTTGGAGGCGAGACTGAGTAACGTGTAAATGGTTACACAGATGCCAGTTTCCAAACAGATAGGGATGATATGAAATCCCAATCCGGCTATGTTTATATGATGAATGGAGGAGCTGTTTGCTGGAAGAGTTTCAAGCAAAGCGTTACAGCGGATTCTACAACAGAAGCAGAGTACCTTGCAGCGTCTGAAGCTGCAAAGGAAGCTGTGTGGATTAGGCAATTTTTGGAAGGACTAATGATAAGCATTTAATTAGTCACATTTTTCCTCTTGTTTTCGTCCCCATTTTGGCCCGTTTACACAGATTTGCGTACCCTTAATTGCATTTTGCTTCCCGATTTCCCGTGTTATAAATGTTGGTCTCATTTTGCCGGAATTAAGGCGGAAACGAAGAAATCGGTGCATAAAGGCCTTGCATGAGTCGGGATTTGGAAATGAGAAGAAAAAGAAATGAGAACAGAGCTAATAGGTGGCGCGAGCCGGTCTCCCGACCGGCGGCCTGATACTCGGCTCAGACCACAACACCCACAAAGAAAGGAAAAAGAGAGAAAGAAGAAATAGGCCAGGTAGCGCCGGCTGGGCACCCGGCAGCCGGCCTACCACCCGACCTGCGCAACATCAGACAACTTTAGAAAAGGTTCGAGAATCTTGGCGTGCTCCAGGCCGGTCAGGGGCCGGCGGCCGGGCACGGGGCTGGGACTTCCTTTCCTATACTTAGATTATTTTTAGAAAAGAGAAGAAGGAAGAGTCTGATGTGCTCTAGGCCGGCCAGAGGGCCGGCGGCCGGGTACCCGACCGGGAACACAAAACTGCATTTTCGCAATTCTCTTCTAATTTCTTTCTTAAATTTGGAGACACCTATAAATACCCTCTCCCTAATTTTTGTAGACATCTTTTAATCAACACTTAGCACAAAACCCTAGATCTGAAACTCATAGAATTATCATTTAATCTTCTTTTAATCCTCCATAATTAAGCTAATTAGTTGGTTAAATTAGTAATTGCAACTTGGTTTAGTGTTGAACTTGGTTTGTATTCAAAGATTGGTGACAAAATCTTGGTTATTATATCAAAGTTCTCATCTTTTTCCAAGTTGGTATAATTCCTTTACTTAATCTTGTCTTAAATTAAGTTTTCATTTCAATTCTTGTTATCTTTTCATTGTTAATTAGAAGATTTTTATTGTTATTGATTTCCTCTTGCAATCCTTAGACAATATTGAATCTCCTTTGAATATGAGTGAGTAGTAATCTTGCTAGGGTTATGTGGGGGATTATGGGTTATAGTATGAGTTGATGTGTTCTTGTTGGGGTTAATAGTTGATTATTGTCTTGTCTCCTTGCTATGCATATAACATGTTTGATGAAATGCCTACTTGAGTTTGCATGATTCTGTCGTTTGTTTCGATTACCATAAGAACGAAAGTTGTGGTCTTTCGTAGAACCGCTAGTTTGGCATGCCGTATCTAGTGACGCGATAGCTAGTTAGAGTCGGTTTGAGGAGGAATTGTAAGACCGATAGCCTCGATTCACTTTCCTAGACTAGACGGCACTTCAACTATTAAACCCGGCTTTTTCACCCGATCTTACTACCCATATGAACCCACTCACCCTAGTTTTCCCTCTTATTCGATAAAAACCCAATCTTTCTCGTTTTAGGCTTTATTTGTTGCTTTTATTTGCTTTTAATTGTTACCTTTTAATTTGTTGCGTTTAGTATTTTTTAGTCCCCTCACTAAATCCTTGTTAGGCTAGAATAGGACACATTCAAGCTTGTAGTTGACCCCTCCATCCTTTGTGGTTCGACCCCGACTTCCGCTATCGCATTAGTTGGGTTTTATAAATTGTTTTTTCTTGAGCGGTGCGCGACAAAACACCGCTCATCAAATGGCGCCGTTGCCGGGGATGGCGTTAGGAAACTCATAGTTTGTTTTGTGTCTTCGATTTAGTCAAGTTACTTTTTGTTGTTTTTGTTGGTGTTTAGTTGTTTGACTATTTGTAGAGTGCCTTGCATTATTGTCTTTCCCTAATGTGCCTAAAAACACACTAGGAGTCTAAGTTGTTTTTGAGTTGCTTTTGAGTGCATGCCTAGGGGTGAAGGGTTGTTCTTGAGCCACCCGGAGCCCGAAAGGTTGTTTAGGACTCTACGAGCTAATACACTTGCTCGAGTAAGGAATTTGACAACGCTTAGCCGTCAACAAGCTAATACTTATACCGCTTCTACTTCCACTCCAACAACCGATCACCCACAAAACGACACCATTGAACCCACATTCGAAAACCCTTTCTACAATACTCTACAAAACACACCACCAAATTCACCACCTACAACACCTCAACAACAAAATCAACCACAAATGACTACTTTACGTGACCGTAACCGACCCAATCATGATGATACCCAATCTCCAATCAATTTCGGTGTCTTGGCCCCAAATAACTTCGAGATACACCCGGCTCAAATAAGTTCGATTTAGCGGGATAGCTTTGGAGGCCTTCCCGATGAGGATGCTCATGCTCACTTGAGGAAGTTCAAGAGTAGAGTAGCAATCATGAAGAGAAATGGTGTGCCCGAGGAAACCCTTTGTCTAATGTTCTTCCCATTTTCTCTCAAAGACCGGGCGGAGAGGTGGTTGAATAACCATGCTCCAAATACTTTTACTACTTGGGATGCCTTAGCTAAGGAGTTTCTAAGCAAATATTACCCCGCCTCAAAAACGGCAATGTTAAGGAATGAGATAACAACCTTCCAACAAGAGGATGAAGAATCCTTGGGAGAGGCATGGGATCGATTCATTGATCTACTTGCCCGTTGCCCTCATCATGGCATAGCGGATTGGTATGTAACTCAAACATTCTTTCAAAATCTTCTCCCTCAATTCAAGGCTATGGTGAATGCATCCGCGGGTGGGAGTTTTGATCATTTGAATGACCAACAAGGGTCGGCATTGATTAAAAAAATGGTTGAGTTAGAGTCTAGCTATGGAACTAGAGGAAATAGCTTGAGGAGGAGCTCAAAATACCCAAGCGAGAACTTCTCAAATGCGGATACTAATGCCAAGATTGACTTGCTCACACAAACTTTTACTAAGGGTTTAGCCGAGCTTCAAAAGGCTCACAATCAAAGTCAAAGCCATCATGTGAATGAAGCTAGTGGGTCTTATGAACCTCCCATGGTGGAAGCTTGTCAAACCCCCTACTTGTGAAATTTGCAATGGGTATGGACACACCTTTGAAGTTTGTGGGAATAATGTGTCATTTAACAATGAAGGAGGAAATGACTTTCAACATGTGAATGCATTTCAAGGGGTCAACAACAACCCACGACCCTCAAGGCCTCCCTTCCAAAACCAAGGTGCTTACAATCCAAACTCCAACTTCTATCATCCGGGTTCGAGAAGCCACCCAAATATGAGCTACAAAAGCCAAAATGTGTTAAACCCTCAACACTCTCAAGCTCCAACTTCCAACCCTCCGGGTTTTTCCCAACCTAGAGGCGGAGGTCAATTTCTAAGAGGAAACAACAACCAATTCAACAACTCACTACAAGGTCAAGGATCCAACCAATTCCAAAGCCAAAACTTCAATGATCAAGGTTACAATACCCATGGTAACTTTTAAAACCAAGGTAATTGGAATCAAAGTCAAGGAAATTGGAATCAAAACCAAGGGAACCCAAACTTCAACAACCAAAGCCAAGGTAATTTTTACCAAGGCAACCAAAATAACCAAGCGAGTCAAGGGTTCCCCGAACAATCTTTCCAAGGCCAAGGGCCAAATTTCAATGGTCAAGGTTCAAGAGGTCAACAAGGAAATTTCAACAACCAAAGGAACAACAATCAAGGTTCAAGTAGTCGAAATGACTATGGAATTGCACTTCCTTTGACCAACCAACCTCACCAAGAGAATGAGCCTTCCTTGAGTGATGTTTTGCAACTTGTCAAGAACATGGAGATCCAAAACAACTTGGCCTTGCAAAATGTCACTAATGCTCACAAGAAAGAAGTGAGGGAATTTGAAGCTAGGTTGGCTTCTCAAGCTTTGAAAAATCCTCAAAGGCCTCAGGGAGGTCTACTTGCTCAAGGGAAAAGCTCCAAGGATGCTTCCTCAAGTCACCAAGCATGTGCGGTGACTTTAAGGAGTGGGATAGTACTCGAGAACCCCTACATGGACATGGTAAATGATGGAGTTCCAAATGAAGAGCATGTTGAGGAGGGTGAAGAAATTGAAGAGCCCGTTTTGACTCCCACCTTGGAGTTAAAAGATGATGGCAAGGGAAAGGGTAAAGTTGATGGAAGCTCAAGCCTTGACAATCAACCCAAGGAGGGTGAAGATGGGTATGTTGAAAGTATGCCTTATGAGGAGGAGATGATCAAGGATGCCGATGATGAAGGAGTAGAGGTGCAACCAATAACAAAAGCTAAGGTAACTAAGAAAACTCTCATTCCAAAGGTATCTCCCGATTCTCCACTTGTTGTTTCCGATATCCCCTACCTTTCTAGAGCATTAAAGACAAAGGAAAACTTCAAGTTCACTCAATTTCGAAAAATGCTTGAGGGACTTGAAGTGACCTTGCCTTTCACCGAGGTCATATTAAACATGCCCACTTACTCAAAATTTCTAAAGGACATCTTGACTCATAAGAGGACTTTGGGTACCCAAGATGTTATGGTCATAAAGGCGGAGTGTAGTGCTCTCCTCATAAATCCTAACTCTTTCAAAATGCCTAAAAAGCTTGGGGACCCCGGAAGTTTCTCAATCCCTTGTGTAGTAGGGGGTGTCCTAATTTCAAGGGCATTATGTTACAACGGTGCAAGTGTGAGTGTCATCCCTTTTACAATTGCAAAAAGATTTGGGCTTGATAGCTTGACCCACACTTCTATGACTCTCCAACTAGCGGATAGGTCCGTTAAGCAACCTTTGGGTGTGCTTGAGGACGTACCCGTTAAGGTTGGTAAGTTTTTGATTCCCACGGATTTTGTTGTCCTAGATATCCCGGAGGATAGCCACACTCCCATCATCCTCGGTAGGCCCTTTTTGGCCACCGGTGGAGTCCTCATTGATGTGAGGGAAGGGCGGCTAACCTTTAGGGTGGGGAACGAAACCCTTGAATTTAATCTTCCTCATTTAGTGAAGGGACCGATGTTGCATAAAGCTTGATCCATAGAAGTCATAGAAGAAGTGATTGAAAAGGTACATGAAGAAGAGAAACGTGAAGAAGAAACTCTACAAGTGGCGCTCCATGATGAGGAAATGAGAGATGACCATGAGATAGATGATGAGCTTTTGAAGAAGGTGGAGGGCCTTCTCCTTTCAAAGGTACAACTAAAGCCCTTACCTCCCTCACTTAAGTACTCCTTTTTAGGTGAGGGAGAGACTTATCCCGTTATTATCAATGCTAGTTTGAGTGAGTACCAAGAATTTGAACTATTGAAAGTCTTGAAAACTCATAGGGGCTCACTTGGATATAGCATTGACGATATCAAAGGCGTAAGTCCTAATCTTTGCATGCATAGAATAGTCTTGGAGGAAGGTAGTAAACCTAAGGTAGATGAGATACGTAGGTTGAACCCTAAGATGGCAGAGGTAGTGAAAAATGAGGTTATGAAATTGCTTGAGGCCGGCATTATTTACCAAATCACCGATAGTTCGTGGGTGAGTTCCGTGCATGTAGTGCCTAAGAAAGGAGAGGTGACTATGGTGGAACAAGAGGATGGGACTCTCCTCGCTTTTAGGCCAGTGACCGGGTGGCATATGTGCATTGATTATCGCAAATTAAATGCCGCCACCCTCAAAGACCACTACCCCATCCCCTTTATAGACCAAATGCTCGAAAGATTAGCCGGGCATTCTTACTACTCGTTTCTTGATGGTTATTCCGGGTTTTCCCAAATACCCATACACCAGGAAGACCAAGAAAAGACCACCTTCACTTGTCCCATTGGAGTTTATGCTTATAAGAGGATGCCCTTTGGGCTTTGTAATGCTCCGGAGACGTTTCAAAGATGCATGACGGCAATTTTTGCCGATTTTCTTGAGAAAAGTATGGAGGTCTTCATGGACGATTTTAGTGTCCATGGAGACTCATTTGATCTTGGGTTATTGAACTTGTCTAATGTCTTGAAAAGATGTGAGGAGCACAACCTCGTCCTAAATTGGGAAAAATGCCACTTCATGGTAGAGGAGGGGGTTGTGCTTGGTCACATCATGTCTAAGAGAGGAATATAAGTTGATAAGGCTAAGGTTTCGGTGATAGAAAACTTGTCACCCCATACAAATGTGAAGGGAGTGAGGAGCTTTCTAGGCCATGTGGGCTTTTACCGACGTTTCATCAAAGATTTCTCCAAAATTGCCAAGCCTTTGACTTCTCTTCTTCTCAAGGACACCCCGTTTTTATTTGATGAATCTTGCTTAAGTGTTTTTTTTAGGTTGAAAGAGGCCCTTGTGACGGCTCCCATAATCCGATCACCGGATTGGAGCCTTCCCTTTGAAGTTATGTGTGACGCCTCCGATTATGCGGTCGGGGCGGTACTTGGACAAGTTGTGGACAAGAGGCACCATGTCATCTACTACACTAGCAAGACTCTAGATCAAACTCAAGTCAATTACTCTACAACGGAGAAAGAAATGTTGGCCATTGTGCATGCCGTGGAAAAGTTCCGGCAATACTTTGTTGGTTCTAAGGTAGTGGTTTACTCGGATCACACCGCCTTGAGACAATTGTTGGTGAAGAAAGATGCAAAACCAAGACTCTTGAGGTGGGTTCTATTACTTCAAGAGTTCGACTTGGAGATTAGAGACAAGGCGGGTGCGGAACACGTTGTTGCCGACCACTTATCTAGGTTGACTATCGAAGATCATGGGTTGAAAGATGAGAGTGGCCCAATTAATGAGTGGCTAAGAGAAGATAGTTTGATGATGATTAGTGGAAAATCATCGTGGTTTGCGGACTTAGCGAATTTTATTGTGAGTGGGTTCATTCCGGAGGAGCTAGATGCTAGAGCTAGAAGAAAATTGAAGCATGATTCAAAACACTACTTTTGGAATGACCCACATCTTTTCCGCAAGTGTGGTGATGGCATGTTTAGAAGATGTGTTCCGAGGGAAGAGGGAATGGAAATATTGGATAGGATTCACAATTAGGCCTATGGTGGCCACCTTGGTACATCTCGCACCATTGCAAAGGTGCTACAAGGTGGTTTCTTTTGGCCATCGATGTTTAAAGATATCCATTATTTTGTCAAATCTTGCGATAGATGTTAAAGAACGGGGAACATAAGCCAAAGAAATGAGATGCCCCTTAACATTATTCTTGAGATTGAGCTTTTCGACTGTTGGGGAGTTGACTTCATGGGACCATTCCCAAACTCTTGTGGGAATGAGTACATTTTAGTTGCGGTGGACTATGTATCCAAGTGGATCGAGGCCGTGGCTACCCCAACAAACGATGCTAAAGTTGTTATCAAGCTTTTCAAGAATACTATTTTTCCGAGATTTGGGACCCCGAGAGTGGTTATTAGTGACGGGGGGTTCACACTTTAGGAAGAGCACCTTCAAGATTTTGCTCTATTCTCATGGTGTCACTCACAAGACCGCCCTTGCCTACCACCCTCAAACAAGTGGGCAAGTGGAGGTTTCAAACCGTCAAATCAAAGCCGTCTTGGAGAAGACCACAAGCAAAAGTCGAAAGGATTGGTCCCAAAAGCTCCCCGATGTGCTATGGGCTCTTAGAACCGCCTTCAAAACTCCTCTTGGCACAACTCCTTACAAGCTTGTCTATGGCAAGGCTTGTCATTTGCCGATCGAGTTGGAGCATAAGGCATGGTGGGCCTTAAAAGAGATAAACTTTGACATCGACATGGCCAGAGAGAGGCGTTTCCTCCAAATGAGTGAGCTCGAGGAGTTGAGACTTGATGCCTTCGAAAGTTCGAAGATTTATAAAGATCAAACGAAGAAGTGGCATGACGCCAAGTTGGTGGATAAGGATATAAGCGTGGGTGATCAAGTCCTACTCTACAATTCTAAGGTCAAATTGTTTCCGGGGAAGCTACGGTCAAGATGGTCGGGCCCCTTTAAGGTTATTGGTATATTGCCTCATGGCGCATTCGAGCTTTGGAGTGAAGAGGGTGGCAATTTCAAGGTAAATGGCCATAGGGTGAATAGATACTATGATGGAGATGAGAAAGGCACAGTTGAAATACTCTTTCTTGGGGATCCCCTTCCCGAGGAAGAGTCTTGTTTGTAAGCTCTTATACTTTGATAGGTTTGGTGGAGTTCCTCAATAACCACCAATTTTTGTATATAGCATGCATTTTAGGAGTAGTTGTAAGGATTTAAGATTGCATACTCGGGAATCATGGTCTTTGAAAGAAGTCTTTGGTAGGATTGAAACAATTGTAGTCGGGTTAAGTTTGAAACCGTGTCGTTAGGAAATGTTGATTGAGTCGAGATTGTTGGTGACTTTGGGAATTTTTCTAGTGAAGTAGAAGGCGAGGAGAAGAAAGGAAGAGTGCTCCGGGCCGGGCACCCGGCAGCCGGTGCCCCTACCGGCCCAGAGCACTCCAGAAGGAAAATTTTTGCGAGTGAAGAATTGAAGAGCAAATGCTCTAGGCCAGGCGGCCGGCGGCCGGTATGCCGACCGGCCTGGAGCACAGCAGTGTTGGAAAGTCAAAGGCAAACAAAAGTTGAACTGTGTTCCTGGCCAGGCAGCCGGCGGCCGGTGTGCCGACCGGCCTGGAGCACATAATCATTGAAAAAGTCGAATTTGGAAAATTATGGGCTGTGTTCCTGGTCGGGCACCCGGCGGCCGGTGCCCTGACCGGCTCAGAGCGCATCAGAAGTGAAGTTTGAGAAACCAAAAATTTTTTCCTCTTGTGTTCCAGTCCGGGCACCCGGCGGCCGGTGTCTTGCCCGGCCCAGAGCACATCATACCCTTTATTTCGCTCAACAGTCCCTTTTCATTCTCCATTCTTCTTTGATTTCTTTATTTCTTTCTCCTTCTTCCATCAATAAACCCACATAAACCCCACAAAAATCACCATAAACTCCACTATATCTCCACTAAACCTCACTATAAACCCTTATCACTCCACAAAATATTCCTCCAAATCAAAACCCTCAAATGTTTTCCCCAATTTGAATTGATTTTTGCTCAAATTCACCATGGCTCAACAACAACCCAAAAAGAGGACTAGGGCTCAACTTGAGGCGGAATTAGAAGCAAGACTTCAACAAGTGATTGAGGGAATGGGTCCGGATGAAGACTTTTCGGATGCTGTCTTCAATAGTGAGATTGCTAGAGGTAAGTTCCAATGTTTTAAACGCCGTCAACTTCCCCATTCCCGATTCATTTGTAGGAATTCTATGCAAAATTTTGGCCTTGATACCATGACCTTAGAACTCTTTAAAGGTTTAGGGATGGGAGAGCTTTACGGGCAGCACTTTCGCACTTACCCCCGTCTTACATGGGAATTTTTGAGTTCATTTAGTCATGAAAAGGACCGTAATACGGGCATGGTCAAGACGGTTACTTTTCGCCTCCTCAATATTGCTTATACCATCCCCTTAGAGAAATTTTGTAAGGTTTTGGGTGTCAAGTTTCACAAAACTTACAAGGTCCCGGGAAATTTTAACTTGAATGACGTTTGGACCGCGATTTCGGGGATGGGATTTGAGAAGGGGGCTAAGAAACCGGCAAATGCTTGCCACAACGCTCCTATCTGTATTTGGCATAGATTCATGGGGTGGACCTTGTTTGGGCGGGAAGAGTGCCATAACTTCCGGTCCGATGAGCTTTCAATTTTAGCGGCTTAATTGTTTCAAAAGCCGAATAAGTTTAGGGTAAACATTGGCCACCACGTTGCTCTTCACTTCCAAAAACTGTCAAATGATCCTTTTAGCCCAACCGGGATTACCATTGGGGGAATTATCACAAAAATAGCCTGCAGCAGGAGCTCACCCAAGGGGTCTTGATGATCAAACCACAAACAAGACAAGCCTGACCCCAAGGATCCCTCAGATGGAAGCTCGAGTTACAAGGTCCAAACAACAAGCTATGACAAGCCAAGATCAAGCCAGGCCAAGCCACACCAATGAGGAAGACATTCCAGGGCTCAGCAACCCATGCCAAGCCCCAACACAACCCACATTACCCACACAAGACAGAAACAAAGCCATTCAGGCGCAGTTAGACCAATTAACAAACCCTGCATCTAGGAGGTACACCAGGGCATCCCAACCACCCCCACCATGGCCTACCATCAAGCCAACCCACTAAGCTACAAGTTTGTCCAGGACAAACCCTTTTGAAGTCTAGCAAAAACTCATGAAACAGACACCCCAAGTTAGAGTCCAGTAAACAATTAAAACAGAGAAGGTACAAGTCAGATTTTGGCTTCCTTTTGCTTAAGTCAACTTGTCCTCGTCCAAGGCAGGTCTTATCTAAGTTCTAATAAGAGTAGAGAGTCCCAAGGAGCAGCAACACATCCAGGCAAAGCAGCAAGGCAACAAGAACAACAGATTTCCATTTCAGGAAAACTCCAAAAACTGCTTTATTTGCTTTTTGTTCAGTCTGTTTTTGTGTCTTATGTCTGTTCTTTATAGTTGTTGAGCTCGTCCTATTGTGAGGCTCTTAATTAGTGTCAGTAGTAGTAGTTTGAATCTTAAGTTGGCTCTTGGATGATCTGTACATCCAATGGCTCACAAGATATCAGCCTCCCTATATAAGGAGGTCTTGTATGTTTATTTCAGACAGACTTTTATGAATGAATTAACTTTGAGAAATCCCTCAAATCTATCAAACTTGTGCTAAGAGCTGTAGTTTGAAACAAGCCTGATACATCTTCAAGGTGTTTGATCAGTGCCTTGTCTTGTGAGTCAAGTTATATCTGTGCCTTGCTGTGGTTAACTTGCTTACTGTTGAGTCTAGTCTAGGGTGTTTGTGCTTTGCTGTAACACTTGAAAACTGTCTCTAAACTAGTCTTTGAGTCCCTTCTCTTGTGCTATGCTGTAGGGGAGCTTCTCTAAGTCATATCCTTTGAATTTCAGTTGATATAAGTCACTCTCTCTAAAACAGTTTCCATTTCTATTTGAGTTGTTGTAAGTTTAAGTGAACCTAGTGTAGCTACCATCAAAACTTGTAAACCTTAGTAGTTTACACTCCAAATTGGTTATCAGAGCTTTGGTTGAGAGTCTTAGTGAGTTCATTTTCCCTAACTACATTTAAAAACACAAAAATAGCCCAATGAGTGAAGAGAGACTGGCAGGAGTAGAAGCAAGGATGGAGGATCTGGCTGGGATTGTAACCACCCTAACCAGAACCCTGGACCAGGTAATAGGCAACCATTTGCTTGCTGGAGGAAGAGGCAGAGGACGTGGAAGAGGCCAAGGAGGAGGCAGAGGAAGGCCACCTGATGATGAAGAGTATCCAGACTCAGATGACTCAACAAGAAGCAGAGCTTCCATCCACAGGCACATAGACAAGCATCTTAAGGTAGATATCCCTGAGTTTTCTGGTAGTCTTAATCCTGATGATTTGTTAGAATGGTTAAGAGAAGTAGAAAGGATCTTTGAATGCAAAGGATATAATGATTCTAAGTCTTTTAAAGTGGCCATCCTTAAACTAAAAGGGTATGCTTCCCTTTGGTATGAAACCATGAAAGGGTTAAGGGCTAGGGAAGGGAAAGAACCCATCATGTCTTGGACTAAACTGAAAAAGAAACTACTAGACAAGTTTGTTGCTAAGGATTACACCCAGGATCTGTTTATCAAATTGTCTAAGTTGAAACAAGGAGACAAACCTGTTGAATCTTATCTGAGAGAGTTTGAACAGCTCACCTTGCAGTGTGATATAAATGAGAAACCTGAGCAAAGGATTGCTAGGTCCTTAGAGGGTCTAGATAAGAACATTGCTAACAAGGTTAGGATGCAACCTCTGTGGTCATTTGATGATGTTGTCAACTTATCTCTGAGAATTGAAAAGATAGGGAAGACTAAGCCTAGTACACCAAAACCTGTTAGGCCTTTTCAAACCAGACCTTACAGTGGGTTGAGAACCATGGATACCCCTAAGACAGCACCCCCACCTACCTTAGACAAGGGAAAGGGCATCATGGGTCAAAAGCCAAGCACTTCATTGACTGAGAACAGAATTAGGTGCTTCCAATGTCAAGGCTATGGACATTTCAGGAAGGATTGCCCTTCTAAGAAGACCTTAACTATAATGGAGGTTGAGGCTTGGGAGAAAGAAGGTCTAGTTGAGTATGAAAGGGATGAGCCTGAGGTTGAAGAAGTGATGAGTGAGGAAGAAGAGTCTAGTCAGGAGGCAATAGTGGCACTCCCTGACACAGGCCACAGCTTGGTCCTATGGAGAGTAATGCATTCACAACATATACCTTTGGAGGAGGATCAAAGGTCCCTCATTTTCAGAAGCAGATGTACCATACAAGGGAGGGTTTGTAACCTTATTATAGATGGAGGTAGTTGTACCAATGTGGCCTCTGTTACTATGGTTGATAAGCTGAAGTTGAGCACTCAAGAGCACCCTCATCCCTATAAGTTGAGATGGCTGAGTAAGGGAGCAGAGGTTAAGGTGGATAAGCAATGTATGGTCCCATTCTCCATTGTAAGTGTGTACAAAGATGAGGTATTGTGTGATGTGGTTCCAATGGATGCCTGTCACTTGTTATTAGGAAGGCCATGGGCGTTTGATAAAAGCTCCATACACCAAGGAAGAAGCAACACCTATTCCTTCAAGCATGGGAGCAGGAAGGTGACATTAGCCCCCTTGCCACCACATCAGAAGAGCTATGGGAGTCCAAGTATGGCTGAGGATTTTAGTGGAGTTTTGTTTCTGTCTGAGTCAGCAATGGTCAAAGAGTGTAGTTAAGAGCAACCTATATTAATGCTGCTGTCAAAAGAAGTTCAGGAAGAGGAGTCTAAGGTGATCCCTGCAGAAGTTAAGCCCCTCATTGATCAGTTCAAGGAAGTGTTTCCAGAGGAACTTCCTGATGGCTTACCCCCTTTGAGAGGATTGAACACCAGATAGACCTTGTGCCAGGGTCTGTACTACCTAATAGACCAGCCTATAGATGTGATCCTAAGGCTACACAAGAGCTGCAGAAGCAAGTTGGAGAGTTGATGAGTAAAGGGTTTGTAAGGGAGTCATTAAGTCCATGTGCTGTGCCTGCTTTATTGGTTCCTAAGAAGGATGGGACTTGGAGGATGTGCATAGATAGCAGGGCTATCAACAACATCACAGTCAAGTATAGGTTCCCTATACCTAGGCTTGATGACATGTTGGATGAGCTGAGTGGCTCAAGGTTCTTTTCTAAGATTGATTTGAGGCAAGGTTACCATCAATTGAGGATCAGGAGGGAGATGAGTGGAAGACAGCCTTCAAAACAAAGCATGGCCTTTATGAGTGGCTTGTCATGCCCTTTGGCCTGTCAAATGCCCCAAGTACCTTCATGAGATTGATGACAGAAGTGCTTAGGCCTTGCCTAGGGAGATTTGTGGTGGTATACTTTGATGATATCCTCATCTACAGCAAGAGCAAGGATGATCATTTGAGGCATCTTGAGGCTGTGTTTGAGATACTTAAGGAGAGTAAACTCTTTGGGAAGCTTGAGAAATGCACCTTTATGACTGAGGAAGTCAAGTTTCTAGGATATGTGGTGTTTGGTAGAGGCATCTCAGTTGATCAAGACAAGATCATTGCAGTTCAGTCTTGGCCTGTTCCTAGGAATATCACAAAAGTAAGAGGATTTCATGGCTTAGCATCCTTCTACAGAAGATTCATTAAGAATTTCAGCACCATTGCAGCACCCCTCACTGAATGCATGAAGAAGGGAGAGTTTACTTGGACTGAGAATGCTTTGCAAGCTTTCAAACACATGAAGAAACTCTTGTGCAGTGCACCTATCCTCAGGTTGCCAGACTTTAACAGCCTATTTGAGGTTGAATGTGATGCAAGTGGAGTAGGGATTGGAGCTGTCCTTATCCAAGAGAAGAAACCTGTAGCTTATTTCAGTGAGAAGCTATGTGGAGCTAAACTGAACTATTCTACATATGACAAAGAGTTCTATGCTCTTGTCAGAGCTCTGAGGCATTGGAGTCATTACCTGAAGCCCAAGCCTTTTGTCTTACACTCTGATCATGAGGCATTGAAGTACATAGGAGGCCAGCATAAGCTCAGTCATAGGCATGCTAAGTGGGTGGAGTTCCTCCAGTCATTCACCTTTTCTAGCAAATACAAAGAGGGCAAACAAAATGTGGTGGCTGATGCATTGTCTAGGAGGTACACTCTGCTATCAACCATGGAGCAAAGGGTTCTTGGCTTTGAGTTCATGAAGGATATGTATCAGGAAGATCCAGACTTTGCAGAAGATTGGTTAGCACAGAAAGAGGGAACAAGGACCATTGATTCACCCTACACTCTGCAAAATGGATTCTTGTTCAAAGGAAACAAGCTGTGTGTTCCCAGAGGATCTTATAGGAGTCTATTGATCAAGGAGGTGCATGGAAGTGGCCTTGGAGGACACTTTGGGGTTCAGAAGACTGTGGACATACTGCAGGATCAGTTCTACTGGCCTAAGATGATGGGAGAAGTCCAAATAGTACTCAGAAGGTGTGGAGTTTGTCAAAAGGCCAAGAGTTCTTTTCAAGCAGGACCTTACACTCCCCTACCAGTCCCATGTAGGCCTTGGGAAGATGTGAGCATGGATTTTATAGTAGCATTGCCTAGGACAGCAAGAGGGAAAGATTCTATCATGGTGGTTGTGGATAGGTTCAGTAAGATGGCACATTTCATTGCTTGTAAGAAGACTGAGGATGCTGTGAGTGTAGCAGAGCTATACCTTGATGAGGTGGTGAGGTTACATGGAGTCCCAAGGACTATTGTATCTGACAGAGACACAAAGTTTATGAGCCATTTCTGGAGAACATTGTGGAAGCTGCTTAACACTAGGTTGTTGTTTAGTACCTCCCATCATCCTCAAACAGATGGCCAAACTGAGGTGACCAACAAGACCTTGGGAAGGATCTTGAGGTGTATAGTCAGCAAATCTCTCAAGGATTGGGACTTGAAGTTGGCTCAAGCAGAGTTCTCTTTCAATAGAGCTCCATCAGCAGCCACAGGCCACTCCCCCTTTGAAGTGGTCTATGGTACTAACCCCTTAATGCCTTTGAGTTTGTCTAATGTGTGCAGGTCAGAGATCCACTATGATGCCAAGAAGAGGGTAGAACAAATGCTAAAACTCCATGAGTCAGTCAGAAAACAAATTGAGAAAACTAATGATCTATACAAGAAAAATGCCAAGGTTCCTAAGGCCAAGAAAGACTTTGCACCAGGAGATTTAGTATGAATCAACCTAAGGAAAGAAAGGTTCCCTTCCAAAAGAAAGAATAAGCTAGAGCCAAGAGCATATGGTCCTTTTCAAGTCATAGAGAAGATAGGTCCTAATGCCTATAGAATTGATCTACCAGGAGAGTATGCAGTCCATGGAACATTCAATGTGGGAGATCTTAGTCCCTTCTATGAAGACTCTGAGGGAGAGGAAGACACATGCTTGAGGTCAAGCCCTTTTCAGCCTGGGGAGGCTACAGCAGGAGCTCACCCAAGGGGTCTTGATGATCAAACCACAAACAAGACAAGCCTGACCCCAAGGACTCCTCAGATGGAAGCTCGAGTTACAAGGTCCAAACAACAAGCTATGACAAGCCAAGATCAAGCCAGGCCAAGCCACACCAATGAGGAAGACAGTCCAGGGCTCAGCAACCCATGCTAAGCCCCAACACAACCCACATTACCCACACAAGACAGAAACAAAGCCATTCAGGCCCAGGCAGACCAATTAACAAACCCTGCATCTAGGAGGTACACCAGGGCATTCCAACCACCCCCACCATGGCCTACCATCAAGCCAACCCACTAAGCTACATGTTTGTCCAGGACAAACCCTTTTGAAGTCTAGCAAAAACTCATGAAACAGACACCCCAAGTTAGAGTCCAGTAAACAATTAAAACAGAGAAGGTACAAGTCAGATTGTGGCTTCCCTTTGCTTAAGTCAACTTGTCCTCGTCCAAGGCAGGTCTTATCTAAGTTCTAATAAGAGTAGAGAGTCCCAAGGAGCAGCAACACATCCAGGCAAAGCAGCAAGGCAACAAGAACAACAGATTTCCATTTCAGGAAAACTCCAAAAACTGCTTTATTTGCTTTTTGTTCAGTCTGTTTTTGTGTCTTGTGTCTGTTCTTTATAGTTGTTGAGCTCGTCCTATTGTGAGGCTCTTAATTAGTGTCAGTAGTAGTAGTTTGAATCCTAAGTTGGCCCTTGGATGATCTGTACATCCAATGGCTCACAAGTTATCAGCCTCTCTATATAAAGAGGTCTTGTATGTTTGTTTCAGACAGACTTTTATGAATGAATTAACTTTGAGAAATCCCTCAAATCTATCAAACTTGTGCTAAGAGCTGTAGTTTGAAACAAGCCTGATACATCTTCAAGGTGTTTGATCAGTGCCTTGTCTTGTGAGTCAAGTTATATCTGTGCCTTGCTGTGGTTAACTTGCTTGCTGTTGAGTCTAGTCTAGGGTGTTTTTGCTTTGCTGTAACACTTGAAAACTGTCTCTAAACTAGTCTTTGAGTCCCTTCTCTTGTGCTATGCTGTAGGGGAGCTTCTCTAAGTCATATCCTTTGAATTTCAGTTGATATAAGTTACTCTCTCTAAAACAGTTTCCATTTCTATTTGAGTTGTTGTCAGTTTAAGTGAACCTAGTCTAGCTTCCATCAAAACTTGTAAACCTTAGTAGTTTACACTCCATAGCCAATGCTCTTTGTAAGAATGCTTTTGATGAGAGGAAATTGAAGTGTTTGAAGGGGAGTTCTTTATTGACGGAGGAGTACATAACAACAAAACTTGAGTGGGTCGTGAGGCGCGTTGAAGACGGAAAATTTTATTGGAGGGTTCGAGGGAGCAACTCAATTCCGCTCCCAAATAGTGAGGCTATGAGGGTTGTACCCGATAGTGGGCATTATCTCCTCGCCTTAGAGGAATAGAACCCTCATCAACCACTTGAAGAGAACCCTCAAGACCCATTAGCTCCCATCACCGCTTTTAGGCGAGATCCTACTATTCCCGTCACCACTTATAGGCGAGAACAACGAGGCCCAACTCCTACCTCTTTGTCTTATGTGAACCCTCCTTTATCCATTTTCCTCATTCTTCCCAACCCGAGACATCCTCTTCTACCACTCCTAGCTACCCGCCTTTAGATCCGTCCTTGATTAAATTCATGGCCGATATGACTTTGGCCTCCGAGGCGGCGGCTAGGGATCGAGAGACGGCGACTAAGGAGAGAGAGGAGGAAGCTAGGGAGAGAGCGATCTTGTCCCAAAAGATGGATCGGATGTACTATGACTTGGCACTTGGCTAATACCCTTCCTATGATAATTGGTGTAGGGAGGGGTATAGGGAGCCCACTGGCCCGCATCCATCTTATTTCATGTGGCCCGAGGGTGGGTATGATCAGGGCTCGAGGGTGTTTGGGGACTTTAATGTCCATCATGATTACTATTCTTCGCCGGTCTTTGCTCAACCGCATGTTGATGATGAGGAGGCGGATCCCGAGACGGCGGCCCATAATGCCGAGTGGTTTGATAGGATGGGGCCTCGGTTTGAGATCGTGGATGGTACCGGCTCGGGGTCGAGAGCCAGGGGTGCAGATGAGTCTTATGCGGCGGACGGAAGCGGCCATATTGATGCTACACCCACCGATTTTAGTGGGTTCTCCTGAGACAGGATACCTAGACCACCCATGAGTATGATCCCTTAAATTCAAATCTTCATCATGTTTATATTTTTGTATGCATTTAGATACTTGTAATATATCCTAGTTTAGTTATCCATTTATTTGCATTCATTTAGGCTTGCATTAGAATTTAATTTTGTAAAATATCGTCACATGTTAAGTCTTGCATCCATATAGTGTAGTTTGCATTATATTTCTTTTGAGCATTTAGACTAGAATCATGCATTTGCATTTTATTCGAAAACACAAAAAAAAAATTGAAAACTTTCTAAAATACCAAAAATATGTTATTTGTTTTGAATTCACCCCTCACACCATGTAAATACCTAAGTGTGGGGAGGGAATTCCCAAAAAAACGCCAAAAACTTGTTTTATTTTTCTTTTTGCCCCTCTTTTCATAATTGAGTCACTTACTCGAGGACAAGTAAGACTTAAGTGTGGGGAGGGTTTTATTTCTTTTGTATATATCGTTGATATTTGAAAAAAAGTCGAAAAATGCCTAAAAATCGAAAAATTTGTAAAGTTTCCTAAAAATATGTTTAAATTAGTTTGTATATAGTTTATTTTATATATATTGTCGTGTGTTTCCTCTTATCTCCATCCATAGGTGCGCCCCACATCATAAGAGGCACGAAAAATGGAAAAAGAAGACGCTATGGTGAGATCTTTCCTATTTTCTCCTCCTTTATCTCTTTTTCTTCTTACCTGTTGTTTGAGGAGGACGGGATGTGTCGTTGACGATGTTGTGGATTTTGTTGATTGGCGTGTGTGCCACCTATGTGCTTTTAGGAGATAGCATTAGCTTGTGTGCCGTATAGTCGGTTAGAGCATGTGCATTTAGGTTGTATATATGCTAGATTGCATCATGGCATATAGTTGCATTTAGAAAAAAGATTTTTTTTAATTGTCTATTTGAAAAACTTGTTGAATGTGCATAGTCCCTTCTAGCTACTTTTTCATACATAAAGTGTTCATCTTAATCGTGGAATTTTAGACGCCCTAGGTTGTGCATTTCTAATGAGTTTTGACCAGTCTACTAAAGCCGAGTCACGAGTTTGCGCTTATTCCACCTCGACAACCTCAATTGATGTGAATATTCCGTAAGTTGAAAGAATTCTTAGGTGACCGTCTTACTATGGAACCAACCTTGATTCATTGTTCCTCCACTTTTACTCAACAAAGGAAACAAATCTAACAAGCTAAAAATATTGAGTCAAATATCATGTTTTCTTGTTTTCGTCAAGGAAATGCAAAACGGAACTTCTAGGGATTCTAGTGGACCCTGATCTAGGGTCCCTTTCGATGCCACTATGGTGGGGATACCCCTATTGTTGGTTCCGACCACGTGTCCTTGACGGAAACCGTGTGCTATCATGCCAATAATTGCAAATCAAGAATGCAACTCCAAAAGAGAGAAAAAGAAAGAAAAAAAAGAGAAAAAGAGAAGAGAGAAAACAAAGTGCTGTAATGAAAACTTTGCAAGCAATAAGACTCAATTATCCTTTTCCTATAACCTTTCTTGGATCATTTGCCCTTGAGTTTCATAGTGAGACGGGACGACCCTTGTGTCTCATTTATTAGAGAAACGTGAATTCCATATGATATTGTGCTTAATAACGTCACGAGGATTTCATTTCCATCTTCCATTTTATCACTTTTGACCAAGCAAATAGTAGACGGAGCTCAAAATTCTCATTAGACTTGCACCGCTAAGAGGCGAACACTTTTCCATGCTTTATGATACTAGTGGCTTATAAGGATCATGCATTTATTTAAACGGTTTTCCTCATAGATACTTTCGTCACATGGATGAGGCGTGTGATTTTTCTTTTGTTAGATGCATTCTTGTCATGGTCTTACGTGCTTATCATTTGGATGTATTGCGATTTTGTGCAAGCCCCTACTTGCCTTGCAAGGAGGTACTCTACCTCACGAGTATCTCGTTGTGAGTTGAAGGAACGGAGGAGGCCCGTTAATTGCCTACCATCAAATATTATTAGTAGTTTAGGTAGTAGCCTTAGTATTAGTGTAGTGATTGAATAAGGGTACATATAGGACTCGAGTCTTGTTTACCAACTCGAGGACGAGTAAGTCTTAAGTGTGGGGAATTTTGATAAGCATTTAATTAGTCACATTTTTCCTCTCGTTTTCGTCCCCATTTTGGCCCGTTTACACGGATTTGCGTACCCTTAATTGCATTTTGCTTCCCGATTTCCCGTGCTATGAATGTCGGTCTCATTTTGCAGGAATTAAGGCGGAAACAAAGAAATCGATGCATAAAGGCCTTGCATGAGTCGGGATTTGGAAATGAGGAGAAAAAGAAATGAGAAGATAGCTAATAGGTGGCGCGAGCCGGTCTACCGACCAACGGCCGGCTACCCGGCTCAGACCACAACTCCCACAAAGAAAGGAAAAAGAGAGGAAGAAGAAATAGGCCAGGTAGCACCGGCCGGGCACCCGGCGGCCGGCCTACCATCCGGCCTGCGCAACATCAGACAACTTTAGAAAAGGTTCGAGAATCTTGGCGTGCTCCAGGCCGGTCAGGGGCCGGCGGCCGGGCACCCGGATGAGATTTCCTTTCCTATACTTAGATTATTTTTAGAAAAGAGAAGAAGGAAGAGTCTGATGTGCTCCAGGCCGGCCAGAGGGCCGGCGGCCGGGAACACAAAACCGCATTTTTGCAATTCTCTTCTAATTTCTTTCTTAAATTTGGAGACACCTATAAATACCCTGTCCCTAATTTTAGTAGAGATCTTTTTATCAACACTTAGCACAAAACCCTAGATCTGAAACTCTCATACAATTAGCATTTAATCTTCTTTTAATCCTCCATAATTAAGCTAATTAGTTGGTTAAATTAGTAATTGCAACTTGGTTTAGTGTTGAACTTGGTTTGTATTCAAGGATTGGTGACAAAATCTTGGTTATTATATCAAAGTTCTCATCTTTTTCCAAGTTGGTATAATTCCTTTACTTAATCTTGTCTTTAATTAAGTTTTCATTTCAATTCTTGTTATCTTTTCATTATTAATTAGAAGATGTTTATTGTTATTGATTTCCTTTTGCAATCCTTAGACAATATTGAATCTCCTTTGAATATGAGTGAGTAGTAATCTTGCTAGGGTTATTGATAAGTGAATATTTGTATGATTTTATCCCCTCATTTTAGCTCGATTTGATATGGTTTATCCACTTTAAGAAGTGATTTTATGAGCTAATCTCTCCTTTGCAGTATTTCTCGTGCTTTAATGTCATTTGTAGGAATTGAGTCGATTCTACTTCAAATCTCGTCATTTGAAGGAAATATGAGCAAGGAGAAGCTAAGAAGGATGATTACACGAGGTTAAGATGGCATGCTATAAAGATCTAGAGGTTTCGAGTCAAAGGGAACAAGTTTCAAGTCATTCCGAGCTCATATGCACAAGTTGCGACGGTTTTGCTATTCGTCGACGAAAGTCGTCTCAAACCTCATGCTCCAACTCTTAACCCTTGGGGACATGATCACGCCCAAATAGGGGAGGAAATGAGGCCCAAGAGGTGTTAGTTACGTCCCCGTTCGAATCTAAAGTCAATGGAGTCAAGGTATATCAAGTCACGTACCAAGGGAAGATCAAACGATAGTCAATTGACCAAGAGTGCAACATCCCCGATCGGATTACCACTTCCCCGATCGGGGAAGTTTGCTGACGTACGCATCTTCACGTCATCTCCCTCTCTTTAATGCAAGGCTTAATGGCTTGTTTAATGGGCATGACTCCGGACGCATTTTGGCAGCCTCTCAACCCTATAAATAGCCTAGCCTCCACACAACTAAGATGTACACAGAAACACTTCTCTTCTATCTTTAGTTTAGTTTCTCTCTTTTCTCTCATCTTTCTTAGTTTAGTTTAGTTTTAGTTTTCTCTAGTTTAGTTTAGTTTAGTTCTAAGTTTGTATGGTTCTACTTGTAATTGGAACTCAAGTTTTCGGGTTTGTATTTCCTATTCAAGTTCTTGTTCCATTTCAATCTTTGCTCATCCTTTTTTGGTAATCCTTGTTCTTGCTTTTACATTATAGTTTCATTTTCTTTTAGTATTTCCTTTATCATGTTTATCATTCTTAGTTTTATAATCTTAGTTTCCCTTTCATTGTTAATCATGCATAAGTAGTCACCTTTCTAGGGTGTAGGGTAGCCATGTTAGATTGATTAAAAGACGATAATTGGATAAAGAAATTGTGCCTTTAAAACGTTGTGTCTATGCATGTTTGGATTATAATGATAGTTGACGATTTTTGGCCATAATCATTGATTAGTATGAAATTCTTTTCCAAGGTAGACATACGAGAATTGAATAGACAAAGCATGACATGGTAGATTAAGACCTAGTAAATCGCCTACAAGCCTGCTAGACCATCTGATCTATGATTGTAATGAACACATCATTCTTACGAACTCACAATGAATTATTTGCATATCCTAAATCCAATTTCATCAATATGTTAATCTACATGTGTGAACCTATTTCCCTAGATCCTTTTCTATATTGAGTCATTAATTATTGTACCCTACGATGTGTGAACCTATTTCCCTAGATCCTTTTCTATGTTAATCTACATGTGTGAACCTATTTCCCTACATGTGTTAATCTAGGTCCGATATCGTACCCTACGATTCCGAACCAGAGAAGACTCTCCGAGCTAGACGAAACCTTTGGAAGGAAATTCAAGAAGCGCAAAACTTGAGTACGCTCGAAACAGTTTACGCCTAATTCGCGGCAGAAAAACCATCCTTAGAAGAGGATACACATATTTATGCACCCACTACAACCATGCCTACTTTAGCCAGCCATTCGGAGCCTACCGTTGCATCTATTCCCAAGGGATTCAAACTCCCTACTACGGGTAATATCACTTTTGAGATTCGTCCATCTTATATCTCTTTGGTGGAACGAAACATGTTTGGAGGAAGCCCTACTGAGGATCCTGCTAAGCATATGGAGAAATTCACCAATTATTGTTGCTCTATTCCTTTAACGGGTGGGGTGACACGAGATCAGATCAAGTTGGTGTTATTCCCCTTTTCACTACGAGACGGGGCAGAAGATTGGTTGAGTGAGTTAGATATGGATGCACTTGGCATCACCGATTAGAATTCGTTGGCTCTTGCATTCTATAAAAGGTACTTTCCGCCACAAAAAACCAATGCCATTCGAAGTCAAATCACAAGTTTCAAACAAAGTCCCACTTAGAACTTCAATGAGGCATGGGTTCGCTTCAAAAAGCTTGTCAAGTCTGTTCCACATCATGGTTTTGATACTTGGTTCCTATGCAACCAATTTTACAATGGGTTATATGATGATCAGAGGACATTGCTAGATTCTGCTGTCAATGGAAGATTCCAAAATAACACTACTGATGCTAATGCTGAAAGTCCTAGACCTCTAATTAGACTCCTCTAATTAGTTCATTAAATTTCATTAACTTAATGATTTAGGATCTAGTTATCATGCATGCAAATATAAAAGCATAAAAGAAAAGATAAGACGAAAACATCCTTACATTGGAATTTTTCGGTTCAATATGGGCACAATAAGAACTCCTTCTTATTGTTCTTGAGCATGAAATTAAGTGGATGATCCTCCATAAAATAACCTCCAAAGTAGAAGGTCTCCTTCTTGTTGCACCCAAGACTAAACCCAAACTATCACTATAAATTTAGACTAGAAAAATATAGAGATAAGAAGAAACTAATATAACTTTTATTACTACTCTAGTAATAGGAATATTAGTTTTAGAGAGTTTAGTGAGATGTTGTGTAGAGAGAAGTTATGAAAGCAAGTGAATGAATTGGTGAAGAAAAATGAGCAACCAAACTGCTCTTTAAAGAGCATTTGGCCGGCACCTACCAAGCCCCAAAAGGGTGATTTTTTCTTCTTATTTAATTCACATGCAAATAGCTTGAGTGTGGGTTATAAATTGACAATGATCATGTGTCATAACATATCATTATTAAATAGTGGAGTGTGGAATTGGTAGAGTAAAATCACTAATGATTTTCTCTACTCAAAATCGGTCCACTTGAGTCCATAATGGACCATTTTGATTTTTTTGATATTTGTCTCACAAATACTTATTAATCATATGCTTAATTATCTTGTATAATTAAGTGTTAATTTAATCATGTAACAATTATATGAATCAAGTTGTATACTTAACTTTTAAGTGATATTTTACCATTATATCAATATATAATGGGTCCCACAATGTCTGGTTAATTTATTTTAGAACTCCTTGTAAATGTAATTAACTAATTACCTCTACCTCAAAATATATGCACAACCTCAACTAATTTAATGATTAACGAATAATAACTAAATGAAAACTTATTTAATCGTATTAAAAATAAGACGTAAAATTTATTCAGTCAGTTATCGTATAATTGACTAATAAACTTAAGTGAAATGAGTTCCTAACTCAATTCCCAATAAATAACTCTCGTAACCAAACATATATCAAATATATATGTAAAGGACTAATTAAACTGTATCGTATACATATAATTAGTTTTTTGTTTGGGTTTCATCTTATAGGTGTGACCTAAAGGGATCAGTTGATCACCGCCGTCAAACGACAATAACGTCAAACTCTAGTCAGCCGAGCGTTACCGATTTACGTTAATGAACTGACGTGGAGTATCATAATATACTAATCATGCCACGTATATTCCAAATGAGATTTATTATATAAATGCACTATTTGTGGAGGACACTTACTCCAACAATCTCCCACTTGTCTGATACAAGTTGTGCATGTAACAACACTATTGCGGAGGACTCCTCCTCCTACGATTTCTCCCACTTGTCTCGACAAGTTGTGTGCTACCGATTCTCTTGTCTCTTTTTTGTCACATCCTCCAACTCATTGCAAGGTGTCTTACAGGTCGCACTTGCAATTTAAAATTATAAGTAGAGTGGTTTTCTCGATCTGGGAGAGTAACTGTCTGACCGGAAAATCTACCAGAGATCTCTTCCGAGCGTGGCCATGCATTTCCAGTTACTACTCCTCGAGTGGCCCGAAGATGTTAATACCCAACGTGGGTGGACAATTCCTGTTGACCCAACTTACACTGTATAATGCAAATCACCATGACCCAGTAGATGCCCATCGGCCTCCTTTCACGGCACGACCTAGGACAAAAAACCAAAGTCAATCGGAAAATACACCGACTCAGATAAATGGTAGCCAGTCTAAAGAATCGACTCATAGGAATATAATAGAAATCCCCGCCACGACCATGCTTCAACATTTTGATAAGGGTACTCTTTATGGTCACTGCACACGACGAGTGTCTCCAACAGTCTGCCCTATGTAAACTATCAGTCCATCTCACTGACCCCATGTTACTGACCCAACCATCGTCGACTTAACAATCTAGTCCACCTTCGGCGACTTCACCTCAAATGAGGGACTAGGACAACCTAATCATCCTTTTCACTTTAATTTGGTTTTTTTTTTTTTTTTTTTTTCAAACAACCTTTTCTTTTAACCAGTGGATAAACAAAGTATTAAAATTTAGTCACACTAAATAAAGGAGTTTTTAATGAAACTCTAACAATGAATGCGATTATCTAATATTTTGAGAAATTGATACGCTATCAATAATTTCATATCTCATAATCTCTAGCAATTCAGGTACAAATTTCAATCCCCATTGAAATGACATGACTATCATGTTCAGCCTGCAAAAGGCATGGCTAATGGATTAGCAATACTTGCATCTTTCCCATCTCTCTGATTGCTATTTCTCTTTGTCTACGTAATCTCACATTACATAAAACGTTCTGAGTACTTGTCTAGGTTTGAATCTAGACTTAGGACTCTTGGCCTAAAGGTAGCTCCCACTGTTTTACCAGTATCATGGGAGGGGATATACAACTATAGGAACTACTTCTAGTCCCTCCAATATTGTCGAATCCAAGCTACTTTCATATGCATCATCATATGATGCAATGTACTCTATTTCCATTGTGAAATCTGCAATGATAAACTGCCTGGAACAATTCCAGCGGATACATGACATTTATATTTGAAAATGTCACTCCTACTTGGAACCTTCCCAATAGTGTTTTCTGCTTGGAACTCTTCCAACAGACAAATCTTTTATAAAGCACAGCCAGTTCGTGATTTCAAATCATTTTGATTAGGTTGGAAACTATAGTCTGTGTAACCACTTACACACAACTCACTGTAAACTCTAAACACATGGAACATATCTTTAGTCCTTCGCAAGTACTTAAGAATGTTATTTATGGCTATCAAGTGACTCTCACTTGGATTTGATTGCAAATGATTCGTCATACTCAAAGCATGCGAAATGTCGGATTGAGTATACATCACATCATATATAATTGATCCCGCAGCGGAAGTAAAAGGAATCAATTATCATGTGTTCAACTTCCTTGAACTAGTCAAAGATCTTATCAATATAAGAATTTTGACTCAACGCTAATATCCTTTTAGATTTATCTCCATAAATCCAGATATCTAAAAGATGTATTCAACTTTTCCAAAATCTTCCATCATTTAAAATGATCAATATGTTTCCACATATAAGACTGATGAAAACCATATTACTCCCACTAAACATCATGTATAAACATAATTCCTCGAGATATCGAGAAATATTTTATGACATGATTGACACACCAATTCCAACTCTTTAGTGCTTACTTAAGACATACTCTTAAGCTTTCAAATTAACTTAGGATAGTTAGGATCTACGAACCCACATGTGAATATAAAATATACTACCTCTTCTAGAATCGTATTCAAGAAGGTGGTTCTTGAGGTCCAATTGACATCATACTATTATGATATGCTGTAATCGCTAAGTATATTCGAATGGATCAAAGAATTAAGGTTGGTGCAAAACTCTTTACCTACCAATTTATCTTTGAAAACATTTTAATGTTCATCCATGCAAATTTCGATCTTAAAAATCAATTTACATTGAAGAGGTCGTACTTCTTCAAGTAAAATTTACCAGGTCAGATACCTGACCATCATGCATGGAGTCCATTATGAATCACATGACTCTAAGCCATAGCAAGAAGTTGGGACTAGAAACAGTCTTTTATAAGTCACATATTAGAATTCATCACTATTAAGGAGTGCTAAAATTCCACCTGACCTCCTAGGTTCCGAAGAAACAACTACTGAACAAGCAATGAGGAAACTTTTTCCGGACCATATGCTCAGTTTGTGGCTCTTGAAACATTTTCTCCCACTCTATCTTATCAAGAAATAATCGTACTTTTATTGAAAGACAGCATCATGAGTCACAAACGCTTTGTTCTCGTGATAAATGCAGGATTATTGAGCACTTGTTTTATTTGGATAACTTATAAATTAGGTACGCTACCTATCCATATCGTATATGAAATAAAATCCGACTGTTTTAATGTGCTTTGATATGGTGGGAAAAGAAATAGCAGACAAAAATATTAAGATCTCAAGGTTAGTCAAATGGCTCAGTTTGACTTGAAAAAGACAAAACCATATCGTATAAGGTTCTGTTTCTCTATTTAACAACGCCTTATCTCATAATGTGTGTTTAGAGAAGTTAACTCGTGAAACTATTTCGCAATACTTTTGGTGAAAATCAAAGTCAATACTTAGATATTTTAGTTACGATTTGGTCGTAAGTCCTTGATCTAATACTCTTGGTGGTTAACTACTTCACATTGAAGCTCTTTGAACTTTTCAAAGAATTTCTCATAGCGCCTCATTAAGTAGAATCAAATATAATATCTACTTAAATCGTTGGTAAGTAAAGTGAAATAGTCATAACCATCTCTGGTTGTGTTTGTTATTGGACCACGCATATTCTTATGTAATAGGGCCAATAACTCACTAGTTCGATTTCCTTTTATATAAAAAGGGCACGAATCATCTTGCCTTGAATACAAGATTCGCACGCACCAAGATTCAAAATCAGATGGTTTAGGGATAGTTGTCAATACTAGCCTCTTAATGTGCTACACAATCCAGAATTAAGATTAGATTAGGGTCACCAATTTTGAGCCTTTTACAATTTATATGACAAGTAATTACTAGTTTAGGTCAAGAATATAATTACCTTTGATTGGTATGGGATAACCATTGACCAAATATAGGCATAAAAAGATACAACGCTTGTTCTTATCACAAAAGTGAAACACTTGTGTCGTACACTAAAGTGGATACTATATTCTTTATTTAGAGGTCATGTACATAACAACATTTATTAAAGTACACCTCTAAATCCAAAATTAGATTGATCACATTATAACTTTTATATGTCTCTATAGAAATAAAACTACAATAGTTATATTTCCCTTGTACATCGACATTTAATCATGGTTAGTCGTCGTACGATTTATTATATGCATTGAATACATTGATGAAAACCATAATAGGTATCTAATACCCAAAAAATTGCATTTAGCAAAATAAATGTCGATCATATAGATATTATGGGTGAAAATAGTACACCCAATTTCTAACTCTTTAGAAAACTTGGGGCAGATTCTTTTCTTGTGTCCTACACTGTAAAATAGAATCGTCAAAAGTTAGGTTCGACACCTTGATTGGGTTTTGACTTTACTATTCAAAATAGTTTTGCCTTTTTCCCTTGCCTTGTGTCAAACTCGTGCCAAGCTACTCTTAAACCTCGTCTTAACAATTAAGAATATAAACATCATTCTTAGTGCTCCCACTCACTTTCATGAATCTCTACTTAGACAAGTATATTAGAATTATTGTGAAGACTATTCTTCATTTCATTCATGGTTTTACCTTAAAAGAAAGGATAAACCTTTCTTGAAGTGACTACGGTATTTGGTTATTCACGATTTTAAAAATATCGATTAACCTAGTCATCCCAACTGATTTGGCCTCTTTTGAGGTAAGCCTCGATAAGGAGCATAATGACGACATAACAAAATACAAATATTTTCTTTGGAGCAAAAATTTATTGTACCATTGTTATAAGAAGACTTCACAAAAAATCAAAACGTTTTTGACTAAGTGTGACTTATTCATTTACTCTTCATAAGAGACATTTGCAATGGTGAATATGAGGATCAAAAGATAAAATTCATTTTGCCTTTAGCTACGGTGGTTTAAACGAAGATAGCAATCAAAATGCTACCGTATAAAATAATGGAAACCCTTTCCACGATTGAACGGATTTTCAAGTTCATAGAAGGACAAATATTTGTCATTGCGCGAATAAATATGAACGGAAAATAAACATTCATTGCTAATATATAATTTACTTGTAAAACAATTTTATACAAGTCACTCATATAATGACCCCTCACGAAGTTATATAAGTGATTCCAAGACCCATCTTTAGACAAAAAATAGTCATCGTATGCTACTTTTATCTAAAAATGGTAAGTCAATACTTGACTAATTCTACACTTAGAACTCTAGGTTTACGGATTTCAACTAAATCCATCTCCTAGTCCCAAGATAACGCTTATCTCGTTGAGTCCAATCCAATTTTGGCTTGTGTTCGCATCACCCTACTTACCCGAGGTAAAAAGGGACCCACGAGCGTGGTAGCCCTAATGAACACGGGGTTCATAGGTGGCTTACACTTGGAAGGCTACAAATCTCAATTAATTTTTTTATTTAAGTTTGTTGAGGAGGTCTGTCAATTTACGTTATTAATTCCCTATCAAGCGACTAAGTCGGTGATTTGAATACACCTTTGAATGGACAAACTCGAGAAATAAAATGCATTGTTGGCGATTTTGGCATGTGCGGAAAAAAAATAAAGCAAAGAAAATAATAAAAATCCTAGTATGAGCCCACCTAGCTAATCTAATAAACTAGACTATTACAAAATCGGAAACCAACTTCTTTGCCCCTTGCCTCTTCATGGAACACGCTTCAAAAAGGCACCATCTTTTGGAAAACCGACTTCGGGAATCTCCGTCTTCATAATAATTAATTACAAAAAGATACAAATAAAATTCTTATTATACATTTGATTTAAAAAATGAAATTAAATTATTAAAAACGGCGATACGAGATCGCAAATAAAATTAACAACCGAATCGGTATCCTACCATTACGGGTAAATACCGATTAAAATTAATTTGGCCAATAGGTAAAACTTGCATTAAAAAAATGACATTCATTCATTTAACCATAACAACACAAATAAAATGCTGAAAAATATGCCAAAATCGCCCTTGATACTTATCATGCTCATTCTAGCTCGGTTTTATGGATTTTATCGATTTTTAACCATTAAAAATCAATAATCAACACTTAAATCGTATTTAAGCTCAAACTAATTATCTAAACTGATTTAGAACTCAAAATTAGTCCCCACTAATTTTGATTATATTTAATTAGTTTGAATTGATCGTATTTGCTAAATATAGAGGTTTAATCATAACATTTATGAAATAAACCCAAAATAAAATATAAAACTCATAAAAATTTGAAACCAAAAATTTTGTACATTATGGAACATTTCCAGGAACTCTAAAAAACAGAAAAATTTGCCCAAAAACTTTGACTAAATTTTATGAACAAATAACATAGTATTCAACATTTTTATCAAATAAAAACCATTAAATACAGTAAAATAGTGAAACAAATTATAACTTTTCACCAAGATGATATAAATCAGATTATAAAATGTACCAAAAATTTTCAAGACCATAAAAGGACGTTTCAATTTTATGATCATAATAATCTCACTTTATTGACGTTTATCTTATCAAACTCAATCATCATGCAAAACTTAATTAAAAGTCACGAAATTTTACATACAGTATGTACAACATGCATGTGTGATCAGAAAAACAATTCATGGCCAGAATCAACATGCAACTATTTTTAGTTAACTTTTAACATAAAAAATGCATATTAACATGATTTAAAGGCCATAAATCAAAATAAATAGCAAATTAATCCCTAAAATCACCAAATTTGACCACAACCATTTTGAGGTCAGTAGGTATGCATGCAAATCAAAAATTTTGTGCAAACCAATTTTTAACACAGATGTTCAATTTTACCCAAGTTATCGTGTAACTCGATTTTAATGCTTAAAATCGACATGCATGTAACAATTGAGCTCTGATACCACATGAAAATCCTAGACCTCTAATTAGACTCCTCTAATTACTTCATTAAATTAAATTAACTTAATGATTTAGGATCTATTTATCATGCATGCAAATATAAAAGCATAAAAGAAAAGATAAGACGAAAACATCCTTACATTGGGATTTTTCGGTTCAATATGGGCACAATAAGAACTCCTTCTTATTGTTCTTGAGCATGAAATTAAGTGGATGATTCTCCATAAAATAACCTCCAAAGTAGAAGGTCTCCTTCTTGTTGCACCCAAGACTAAACCCAAACTATCACTATAAATTTAGACTACAAAAATATAGAGATAAGAAGAAACTAATATAACTTTTATTACTACTCTAGTATTAGGAATATTAGTTTTAGAGAGTTTAGTGAGAGGTTGTGTAGAGAGAAGATATGAAAGCAAGTGAATGAATTGGTGAAGAAAAATGAGCAACCAAAATGCTCTTTAAAGAGCATTTGGCCGGCACCTACCAAGCCCCAAAAGGGTGATTTTTTCTTCTTATTTAATTCACATGCAAATAGCATGAGTGTGGGTTAGAAATTGATAATGATCATGTGTCATAACATATCATTATTAAATGGTGGAGTGTGGAATTGGTAGAGTAAAATCACTAATGATTTTCTCTACTCAAAACCGGTCCACTTGAGTCCATAATGGACCATTTTGATTTTTGATATTTGTCTCACAAATACTTATTAATCATACGCTTAATTATCTTGTATAATTAAGTGTTAATTTAATCATGTAACAATTATATGAATCAAATTATATACTTAACTTTTAAGTGATATTTTACCAATATATCAATATATAATGGGTCCCACAATGTCTGGTTAATTTATTTTACAACTCCTTGTAAATGTAATTAACTAATTACCTCTACCTCAAAATATATGCACAACCTCAAATAATTTAATGATTAACGAATAATCACTAAATTAAAACTTATTTAATCGTATTAAAAATAAGACGTAAAATTTATTCAGTCAGTTATCGTATAATTGACTAATAAACTTAAGTGAAATAAGTTCCTAACTCAATTCCCAATAAATAACTCTCGTAACCAAACATATATCAAATATATATGTAAAGGACTAATTAAACTGTATCGTATACATATAATTAGTTTTCTGTTTGGGTTTCATCCTATAGGTGTGACCTAAAGGGATCAGTTGATCACCGCTGTCAAACGACAATAACGTCAAACTCTAGTCAGCCGAGCGTTACCGATTTACGTTAATCAACTGACGTGGAGTATCATAATATACTAATCATGCCACGTATATTCCAAATGAGATTTATTATATAAATGCACTATTTGTGGAGGACACTTACTCCAACAGTATTGAATATTGGAGTAGGTGTCCTCCACAATAGTGCGCCACATAATGAATCTTATTAAGGAATATAATTGGGATATTTATTGACTATATATATGATTAGTCATTTGATTAACGTAAATCAATAACGGTTGGCTGACTAGAGTTTGACGTTATTGTCGTATGACGGTGGTGATCAACTGATCCCTTTCGGTCACACCTGAAGGATGAAATCCAAATAGTAACTAATTATTTGTATACGATACAGTTAATTAGTACATTACATATATTCGATATGTACGAGAGTTATTTATTAGAAATTGAGTTAAGAACTCAAATTCGATTAAACTTATTTTTCAATTATGCGATAATTGACTAATAAATTTATATCTTATTTTAATACGATTAAATAAGATTTAACTTAGTAATTAATCGTTAAATTACTAAATTAGTTGAGGTTTTGAGATAGAGGTAATTAGTTAATTATATTTACAAGGAGTTGTAAAATAAATTAACTAAGCATTGTGGGACCCATTATATATTGATATAATGGTAAAATATTACTTAAAATGTTAAGTACATATTATTTATTTAATTGAGTCATATAATTGTTATATGATCAAATTAACACTTAATTATACAAGATAATTAACCATATGATCAATAAGTATTTGTGAGACAAATATCAAAAATCAAAATGGACCTAACTAGACCAATTGTGGCCGGTTATGATGTAGTTACAAGGGTGATGATTTTGTTCTTGTTTTTACTCTTTAGTTACTTATTGAAAGTGACATAACAAGTATAAAACAATCATCATCTTTTCTACAACACTCCACTCTAATGCATGTGATCAAAAAACAAAATAATAGTCCATCTTTGGACAAGGGTGATCCGGCCTCATGGCCTTTATAATGAACAAAAGTTGTTCATTTTATTACTACTTATTTTGTGCAATTTGTTTACTTCTCTCTAAAAGTCTTCTTCTCACTAAAAAACTCTCAAATACTAATATTTACTAAGTATTACTAGTGTAGTAATATAGTCATAATATTAGTAGTATATTATCTATCTTAATATCTAGTTAATAATAAGGGTAGATTATTTGGGTTAATCTTGGTGCAACTTAGAGGAGGTCTTCTACTTTGGAGATTGTTTGTGTTCATCCATATTTGTAGCTCAAGAACAACAAGAAGGAGTTCTTGTTGTGCCCTTATATTTTCCATATCAATGTGAGGAAATTTCTTCCTTTATATAAATGTCTTTATATTTGCATGCATGTTACATAGATCATTAAATACTAAATTAACAAGTAATTTAGCAACTAATTATAAGAGTCTAATTAAGGTCTATGGACTTTCATGTGGTATCAGAGCTAGCTTGTAGCATGCATGTTCATTTTGGACATTTTTATTAAAGTTATAAGATAACTAATAAATCAAAGATTTTGAGTTAAAATACGATCTGACAACAATTTTGGTGGTGTCATTATACCTACTCTGCCTCAAAATTGGTTTGTTGGCAAATTTTCGTTATTTTAGTGATATTTTCTATTTATTTTGATTTTTGGCGTTTAAACCGAGTTAACATGCATTTTATGAGTTAAAAGTTAACTAAAAATAGTTTCATGTTGATTCTGGCCATGAAATTTTAATATGCTCTCACATGCATTTCTTACATATTGTATGTAAAATATCGTGACTTTTACTTATGTATTGCATGTTCATTGATTTTTATACGATAAAAGTCGATAATATGAGATTATAATGTTCATAAAATTGAAACGTCCATTTCTGGTCTTGAAAAGTTTTTGTACATTTAAAATTCTGATTTTGATACTCTTGGTAAAATTTCATAATTTGTTTCACTGTTTTACTATATCTAATATTTTTATTTGATAAAACCATTAAATACAAAGCTATTTGTTCATAAAATTAATTTAAATTTTTTGAGCAAATGTTTTTATTTTTATAGTTCCTGGAATTGTTCCAGAATGTACAAAATTTTTGGTTTCAAATTTTATGATGTTTATATTTTATTTTGGTTTTGTTTCATAATTGTTATGATTAAACCGTAATATTTAGCAAATGAAATCAAATCGATCTAATTAATGACCAACAAAATTAGTAGTGACTAATTTTGAGTTCTAAATCAGTTTAGTTAATTAGTTTGAATTTAAATGAGATTTAAATGTTGATATTGATTTTTAATGGTTAAAAATCAATGAATCCCGGGAAAAATCGAGCTACATGAGCATGAATGAATTAAGGACGATTTTGGCATGAATTTTGCAGCAATTTATTTTATTTATGGTTGAATGAATGAATGTCATTTATTTAATAATTTATGCAAATTTTGTACCTAGTATGGCCTAGTTATTTTTTATCGTTATTACCCGTAATGTAAGGGAATAACGGTTTGGTTGTAATTTTATTGCGATCTCGTATCGCCGGTTTTGTATAATTTAATAATTTTATTTTATAGAATAAATGTATAATAGGAATTTGTATATTTGTATATTTGTAATTATTTTTATGAAGACCGGTGACTCCCGAAAGACGGTGCCATTTTGGAAGGTGTTCCAAGTGAAGAGGCAAGGGACCAAATGAGTTGGTTTCCAAATTTGTAACTATCTAGTTAATTTTGATTAGCTAGGTGGCCATACTAGGATTTTTATTGTTGCTTGCTTGGTTGCTTGCTTTAATTTCCGCTCATGCCAAACGTCACACCTGCATTTTTATTTACCCGTTATGTCAATTCACTTATTCACAATTCACCTGACTTAGTTACTTGAGGGAATTATAACTAAATTGGACAAGATCTCTCACATGTTTAAAAAATTGAGATTAGCCTTACCAATTAATAACACCTATGAATCCCGTGTTCATTAGGGCTACCACGCTCGTGGGTCCCTTTTTACCTCGGGTAAGTAGGGTGATACGATCACAAGCTAAATTGGATTGGACTCAACGAGATAAGCGTTATCTTGGGACTAGGAGATGGATTTAATTGAAATCCGTCAACCAAGAGTTCTAAGGGTAGAATTAGTCAAGTAATGACTTACCATTTCTAGATAAAAGTAGCATGCGATGACTATTTTATTTAAAGATGGGTCTTGGAATCATTTATATAATTTTAGTGAAGTCATTATATTAATGCTTAACTTGTTAAAATGTTTGTTCCAAGTAAATTAACAATGAATGTTATATATTTCTTTTTGTTGTGTTCCATATTCGCATAATGTCGACATCATCAAACGGTGCAACCCTTGGGTAAGGACTCATGGTTGAGGTCCGTCGGACAAGTGTGGTCCTTAAGGAGGACGAAGTAACTTCCGTTGCATGGGAATTCACGATCAAAGCGCCGCGTTATCCGATAACGTGGCGTCGCTACTTGGTCGAAGAGCCCCCCCCCGAACCCCGCCTAGATCGTCCGCGGTGGTTCGGGCCGAGTATGACCTTTATTTGAAGGTTGCTAATGACGTCAAGAATGTCTTGATTTGGTCAATCTCACCCAAACTCAAACTCCAATTGATTTCTCTCAATGCATATGCGATATTAACGGGGATCACTTCGATGTTTTCGCAAGCCCCTCAAATTCTCCAATATGAGGCGATTACGAAATTCTTTGACACTAAGCTTCAAAGAGGCCAAAACGTTGGCCCACACGTGCTCAAAATGGTTGAGCACGCAGACACCTTAGAGCGTCTAGGGTGCACAATTCCGAAGAATTTGGTGGTGGGTAAGATCGTTCATTCACTCTCACCTAAGTTCACCCAATTTAGGGTGAACTATAACATGAATGGCATGGACAAGAGTTTCCATGAACTCCATGCACTCCTCACCCAAGCGGAGAGGGACATGGAGGCTAGTGGGAGTGAACCCAAGGATTTTCTTTCCATGAAAATGAAGAACATGAACCTTGGGGTGAGGAAGGACAAGGGAAAGGGTAAGCCTCTTTTCAAGAAATCCGGCAAGGGAAAGGGCAAGGTCTTTTATAAGGCCAAGCCCAAAGTCAACAAACACGCGGAGGCGGATTGCTATTATTGTAATGGCAAAGCCCAAGGTTAACTTTGCTAGTACATCTTCTTGGGTATTTGATACCGGTTGTGGTTCTCACCTTTGTAATCATGTAGAGGAGCTGAGGGACGCGCAAGCACTAGCCAAGGGTGACGTGGACCTGCACAGGGGAAATGGAGCTATGGTAGCCGCAGTTTCCGTGGGCACCTACGTTCTTCTTTTGCCTAATGGTTTAGAGTTGTATTTAAATAATTGCTATTATGTACCCACTCTTACCAAGAACATTATCTCCATTTCCGTGTTAGACATGGAAGGATTTTCATTTTGCATTAAGAACAACTGTTGTACTTTTTCATTTAATGAAATGGTTTATGGCGAGGCCATTTCTATTGGAGGTATTTATGTTCTAGATATTGCAAAAGAGGTCTATCATGTAGAAAACAAGACGCTCAAAACAGGTGAACCTAATCAATCATACCTTTGGCATTGTCGTTTAGGGCACATAAACGAACGACGCATAAAGAGACTTGTTTCATCTAAAGTACTCAAACCGTTCGATTACGAATCTTATGGTGTATGCGAATCTTGTCTTCTAGGCAAGATGACTCGTGCTCCTTTTACGGGAAAAGAGACACGAGCAAGTGAAGTATTAGGACTTATACATACAGATGTATGCGGTCCAATGACTATCCAAGCTAGAGGAGGTTATCACTACTTCATTACTTTTACAGATGACTTAAGTAGATATGGATATGTCTACTTGATGAGGCATACAAGTGATGCTTTTGAAAAATTCAAAGAATTTCAAAATGAAGTAGAAAACCAATTGAATAAAAGGATTAAAGCCCTACGATCCGATCGTGGTGGTGAATACTTGAACAATGAATTTGATTCACACCTAAAAGATTGTGGTATAGTATCACAATGGACTCCTCCTGGAACACCTCAATTAAATGGTGTGTCTGAAAGGAGAAATCAAACTTTATTAGATATGGTTCGATCTATGATGAGTCTGACAGAGCTTCCTGATTATTTTTGGGGTTTTGCTATCTTATCTGCAATATTTTCACTAAATCGAAGCCTGACTAAAGCGGCAAAAAAAACTCCATATGAGATATGGACAGGGAAAGTCCCTTATTTGTCGTTTATGAGAATTTGGGGATGCAAGGCTTTTGTTAAGAATAAGTCTGACGATAAACTCGCAGTTTTTGTGTTTTTGAATGTAGTTTGGTTAAATGAACTCACAGTAAGAATAAACCTAAGCTCTGATGACCAATTTGGAACACCAAACTAGGGGTTGTTGCAGGAAGTAGGAGACAAACAAGTAAACAACTAAAACAAGATAGTAAACCGTGTATTCAACCTATCAAGACAAGCACAGACAATATCAAATACAGTGAACCCTAAGCAAAACTGACCCACTAAGACAAGAACAAGTGAATGACCTAAGCTTAGGCCAACAAACTAAGACTAGCACAAGTTTGTTGTAGGTTTTGAGCTAACCAAGACTGGCACAGGTTAACAAAGATAGAGTAAGAACTCTGGTTTTTTCATTCATTCAATCTGAGTTTCTTACAAAGCAAAAGGCTCTTTATATAGAGCATTACAAAAGATCTTCACCATACAACATAAGGCTACATCTAAGGGCTTAAAATGAACCTTGAAATGACAACAAATTAGATACAAAAGTCTACTAATAAGACGATCAAAACAGACTGCAACTACTTCAGAAAAAGCAACTGAAAAGTAAGCTTGTCCCTTTCCTGAAATGGCATTGTTTGAGCAGTTTTCTTTGGGGCTTGTCTTGGTTGTCTGGTGCTTCAAATGGAACCTTGAGAGGGACTTCTAGGGTCTTTACAACGTCCTTATTAATACTACTGAGGGTCAAACAAAAGTAAGATGCCTTTGATCACTTGTTGGTCTTGAAACCTGCCTGGCTTCTTCAGAATGACTGGCTAACTTGTGGGCTGTTTTTCATGAACTTCCAAGGACGACTAGCAGAACTTATCCTGGAGTTTTTGGTAGCTAAGAACCTCAACTAGATGGGAAAAGAAGTTGGAGCCCTTGCTTGGACAATTGCTGTAGAATATGTGGTCTGGAACTTGTACTGATGTTTGTGGGATTCTTCTGGTTTTGGATGGTTTTTGACCTTGTTGTTCTGGCTGGCATTGTTTGTGTTGTTGCTGTGGCTGCTTGATCATGATCTCCTGAGGGTGTTGTTGTTGGGACATGGGTTGCTTTGGCATGGTTGTCTTTGGGTTTTGATGAAAGTTCTGTTGTTTGGACATGGCCTGCTTTGGCCTGGACATGGCTGTGCTGGCTGGTTGTTGTCTGAACTGGAATCTCAAAGGATGGTGCTCCCCTAGCTCCTGCTTCATCCTCCCCTGGTTGGAAAGATTTGAGCATCAAATCCTTAGGGTTCTCTTCTCCACTGTCATAGTAAGGGCTAAGGTCTCCTATGTTAAAGGTGCCATGAACTCCATATTCTCCTGGCAAGTCCACCTTGTAAGCATTGGTCCCTACCTTCTCTATGATTTCAAAGGGTCTTTCTGCCCTGAGCATGAGTTTGTTTTTTCTTTTGCTTGGGAACCTCTCTTTCCTGAGGTGTAACCATACTAGATCTCCTGCCTGAAACTCCTTCTTCCCCATTGGTACCTTGGCTTTGATCATATACTGCTCATTGACCTTCTCTATGTTCTTCCTAACCTGTTCATGTAGCTTGAGCATTTGTTCTACCCTTTTCTTGGCATCATAGTTCAGAAACTCCTTGGGCACATTGGACAACTCTATGGGCATGAGAGGATTGCTACCATAGACCACCTTAAAAGGACTGTGGCCAGTACTTGATGAAGGGGCCCTGTTGAAGGCAAATTCTGCTTGGGCCAGCTTGAGATCCCAATCCCCTATTGACTTCTTCACAATGCACCTGAGTATTCTTCCCAGGGTTTTGTTGGTGACTTATGTTTGTCCATCTGTTTGTGGATGGTGAGATGTGCTGAAGAGTAATCTGGTGTTTAGGAGCTTCCACAATGTCTTCCAGAAGAAACTCGTGAACTTTATATCCCTATCTGAAACAATTGATCTAGGCACTCCATGCAGTCTGACTACCTCTTTGAAGTAAAGTTCAGCAACCCCTGATGCATCCTCAGTTTTCTTACATGGCACAAAATGAGCCATCTTGCTGAATCTGTCAACCACAACCATGATGGAATCCTTTCCCCTAGGAGTCCTGGGTAGAGCAACAATAAAGTCCATGCTAATGTCTTCCCAGGGCTTATCAGGCACAGGTAGTGGAGTGTATGGTCTTGCTTGGAAGGAGCTCTTTGTATTTTCGGAGGTGGAACACCTCCTAAGGATAGCCTGAACATCCCTTTCCATCTTAGGCCAGTAGAATTGATCCTGCAGGATGTCCATAGTCTTCAGCACCCCAAAATGTCCTGCTAGGCCATTAGAGTAGACTTCCCTCACCAATAGATCCCTGTATAAACCTCTAGGAACACACAGTTTGTTCCCCTTAAACATGTAACCTTCCTGCAGCATATACTTGGTTTCTTTTGTACTGGGACTGCTCTGCAAGGACAACCAATCCTCCATTAAATCAGGGTCATCCTGATAAAGCTCCTTCATAAACTCAAAGCCTAGCACCCTTTGTTGAATTGTCACCGGCATAGAATGCCTTCTGGATAGGGCATCTGCCACCCCATTTTACTTCTCTTCCTTGTACTTGCTTGAGAAGTTGAAGGATTGGAGGTACTCAACCCATTTGGCATGCCTGGCACTGAGCTTGTCTTGGCCATTTATGTATTTCAGAGCCTCATGGTCAGAATGAAGTACAAAAGGTTTGGGTTTGAGGTAGTGGCTCCAGTACATGAGGGCTCTTACCAAGGCATAAAATTCCTTGTCATATGTGGAGTAATTGAGCTTAGCCCCATTGAGTTTCTCACTGAAAAAGGCCACATGATTCCTGCCTTTAATGAGCACTGCTCCAATTCCTACCCCACTTGCATCACACTCCACCTCAAACAGCTGATCAAAGTCAGGCAGAGCTAGTATGGGTGCCTCACACAGCTTCTTCTTGATGAGCTCAAAGGCTGCTTGTGCCTGCTCAGTCCACCTGAACTCACCCTTCTTCATCACTTCTGTAACTGGCACCATGATGGTGCTGAACCCCTGAATAAACCTTCTATAGAAGGAGGCCAGGCCATGGAAGCCCCTGACCTCAGTGATGTACTTGGGAGTAGGCCAAGACTTGATGGCTGCAATCTTCTCCTGGTCTACAGATATGCCCCTGGCAGAGATGACATATACTAAGAACTTGACCTCCTCAGTCATGAAAGTGCACTACTCCATCTTCCCAAAGAGTTTATACTCCCTTAGTTTCAGAAACAACATTTTCAAATGGTTCAAATGCTCAGACTTGCCCTTGCTATAGACCAGGATATCATCAAAATACACCACAATGAAATGGCCTATGAAAGGCCTCAGAACTTCAGTCATCAGCCTCATGAATGTACTAGGAGCATTGGAGAGACCAAATGGCATAACCAGCCATTCATACAGCCCATGCTTAGTTTTAAATGCTGTTTTCCACTCATCCCCCTCCCTGATTCTCACCTGGTGGTAGCCTTGCCTAAGATCTATCTTGGAAAATAGCCTGGCTCCATTTAACTCATCCATCATGTCATCCAGTCTTGGAATGGGGAATCTGTATTTGACAGTGATATTGTTGATGGCCCTGCTGTCAATACACATCCTCCATGAACCATCTTTCTTAGGGACTAGGAGGGCAGGCACTGCACAAGGGCTTAGAGATTCCCTGACAAAACGTTTGGACATTAATTCCTCTACTTGCCTCTGCAATTCCTGTGTGGACTTGGGATCACTTGTAACACCCCAGATTTTATAATAATGAATAATTTACTAAAGTCGTAAATTTTATAAATTCCTCTTTTACTTTTATTGGTTAAAATATTTTTAAGACGATAATTTATGATTTCGTGGCTTTAAATTAATGATTAATAGAATTTAGTTTAGTTGGGTAGAAACCGTCGCATTTCAGTCTGTTATGAGTTCATAATCGGATTCTACGCGAAAATCCAAGTGGGTCGACCCGGTATGAAATTTGGGCCTTCTATTATTCTTTTTCTCAAAAACAAAACTCACTAACCACCCTTCTCCCTCTTCATTTTCCAGCAAACATCTCCTTCCTCAAAACAACCAAAAACCCCATTAAAACTCTATCACTTTATAACCTTAAGACGGATGCCATTTCTCCGTCTCTCAACGAAACTTGACGATTTTTATATCAATCTTCTCCTCTCATTCTCCTCTTCATTTTCATACCATAAAATCCTCATTTCCATCAACTTTTTATAAAACCCATTTTCTAGATCTAAACTTAAGACGGACGTAACTTCTTCATTTCTTATCCGAATTCAATTCCGTTTGATGTTCCGTAATCCTCTCTCCGCCCTCTTCCTTTCTATGTAAGTAAAATAATGATATTTAAACTCTATTTTAAGTCTAATTTTCAAGAACTTCGGTCTACCTTAATATAGTGTTAAAAGTTAGTTTTTGGGTTAATTTTGAAGATTTGGAACAAGGAATCCGGTTGTGTCTTGGGCTTGCTTAAAGATTGCTAATTCGGAGTGCTAAAGAGGTAACGGTGATGGGTTACTCGGTACCACCTCTTTATATGTGTTTTAAATTAGTAATTTTGATAAAGATTAGTGCTTTGTTAGTTAGTGCCATGAATTCATAAACTTACATGTTAATATTGAAATTGGGTAAAGTTGTTGTGTTGTGCCTTGTTGATGATGAAATGAATTTGTACCCATGTTTATGGTTGTTTCATGCTACTCAAGTTCTTGTATGAAATTTACATGTATCGATATATTTTGGTAAGATGAAACTAGGGACACCCGTATAGGCAGAAACGGGTCTGTACCGAAACGCGACAGAGCCCAGTGGCTATAAAAGTTTGACAGATTGATCGGCGTCGAAAAATTAAGTGGTTTAGGCTTTTGAATTTCTTGATTTGGAGTTCGTATGAGGATTTGGCGTCCGTTTTACTATTTTTGAGCTTTTGAATGATTATATCATATGAAAATTAATTCTTTATATTATTATGCTTAATTATGATGCTTGAACTTGAGTTGAGCCATTAAGGTGCTTTAATCGACCTTGTCAAATGATTGGTAATGTTTAATATACATTTAATGTGGTTTGAGGTTGATAATTGTTGTTAGGGTTGAATGAGAATCAAATTAGTTAGAATATTGGTTGTTGAATGTTGCGTTTTCGTGCCTGTGAGCCCAGCCGGCCGACCGGCTGCCGGTCCGACCAACCGGCTGGGCATCTCTGTATTTTGGCTGACATTTTTCTTGAAGTATGAGTCACAGCCGGTGAGCCGGCAGCCGACCCTACCGGCACGAACCCCCCCTTCCTTCTTTTCTCCATTTAGCCTATGACCCCAGCCGGGTAGCCGGCAGCCGATCACACCCACCGGCTGGGGATTTCTGTATATTCAATGTTGTTGTTGGTTGATGCTGTAGGGCCAGCCGGGTAGCTGGCGGCCGGTCCCCCTGACCGGCTGGCACCCCCTGTAGCTTATTCTCATTTCTTTTCCATATGACTTCACATGTAATAGTTTGTATGGTTTGTGTATCGTATGAACTTACGTAATAACTTTAAATATTCATGTTTAGAATATTTGATATCTCATATGCTTATATCACATGTTTTGTGACGGTTTTGATATGTTCCCTCTTGAGTCGGTTCTACATTATGTTTTCATTTGAGCACTACTTGTTGAGTGCTTTGAACTCTCATTTCCTGTCTACACCTTATCCTCGTTAGACTGGAATGTCGGAGCGATGAGGTGTATCCTTGATGCTTGTATGCAAGTTTAGTGGGGATATGACGACGTTGTTGGGAGGCGAACGCAATGCGTTGATTGACCCGGCCGTCAAATGTTGTATCCTTGCGAGGTGGTGTCATTGCATGTAGCGTAGTAGCTTGACTTTTGACTATAGATCACTTTGTCCGCCTCTGCCGTTGGGCGTACTTCCGGATTTGGGGGTACTCGGCTTCTGTGTTTGACCGAGTCTTGGATGTGTGCATGCCTAGCCACATGTTGAATCGGGTACACGCCTTGTCCCGAGAGTCTGGCCAGATTTAGACTAGGACCGCGTTATTAACTTCGTCCTACCGAGAGGATTAGAGTCTTTCATATACGAAACGTTTATCGTGTATGGGTTCAGGGAAACGCCTTTATCCCGTGGACATGTTTGTCTAGGTCATGAGCATACAAAACGCCTTATCGTATGCCGTTCAGGGAAACGCCCTTATCCCGTGGACTTCCATTGACTTGTCTTGCTATTGTACATGATGCTAGTGCGTGTCATTTACCATGAGAGTGTGTATGCTTATATTTGATCGTATGATGGATTGTATGCTTGATTTACTTGGATGCCTATGATTTGTTTGTTTGTCAAGTCTCAAACCTTCTCAAACATAAGTCGCTAATGGTGAGATGGAAGCCCTTAGTGTTCTATATGGTTGCCAAGGGGAGTCTTCCCCGAGTCTTGTATTGCATGATGATGATGGATGATACTTTTATTTACTTGTATATCGTTATTATCATAACGTTATTCTTACATCCGGCATGATATATATATTCGCATGATGACACATGATTACATGCTTGTTTATGTGCGTTTTGGTGTGATAAGGCTGGAAGAACCCTGAGTTACTCCACACTGACTGTGGCATTCATTTTTAATGAATGAACAGGTTGTAGGTTGGTGTTTTGCATGGGGTTGTGGCGAGTGAGCTAGCGAGCGTTGTTCTTACATCGATCCACCCTTAGTGTATAGTTTATATTAGTGTATTATCTTCACTGTGTTTTATCAAGGGATCGATGTCCCTTGTATTTATTTAAGATACAATTTGTATAAACGATTTATTAACTTAAGTTTTGGTTTTGTAACATAGTGACATTCGCGGTTTTGCTTTTTAAAGTTTTTAAAATCTCGTACTTTCCGCTGCAAATCTATGTGTTTACTTTACTGCGAAATCGCGGGGTGTCACAGTTGGTATCAGAGCTATAACGCTCCCGACGCACATTCGTGCACCCCAACCGTAAATAACTTGACCAATGAATGAGAGATGGGTAGACTTAAGGACCTAAGGTGGTAGTCTCTTATGTACTTGATGTTTGTTAGGTTCTAACTTGTTTGTTGATTGTGTTGAGTTATGTTTCGCTTGATTTTATCTACCATATTGAGGTTGACCGTATACTTGCAAGAAGAAGCATCCTTTGTCGAATGTTGAAGATTGACGAGCCTATTTGAATTGTGTTTTTTCCTCATCGATGGTTTCTCTTGTCTATAATGTATCTTGCTCTCT